>JAAAKG020035725.1:0-19314 GCA_010014905.2 Druon quercuslanigerum
ATTTGAAAGTTATTGGATCAAACGTCAAAACCACGTTCGATTTTTTTAGATACATACGTTTTTGATAGAGATATTTTTTTTTTTGTTTTTCCGGGTACTAACCTTAAGATCCATTAATATTTCTGAATTTTCTTCATTTACAAAAACATTTTCGGGAATTCGGAAAGGTTCTAAGGATTTTTTAATTAAACTTAATGATGTAAAGGGATTTTAAAAGATTAGAATTATTTTAGGGTATCTATTTTAAAAGATTCCAAAGCATTTTCAAAAGATTAAAAACATTCAAAAAATAATACAGATTTTAAGGGATTAAAACAAATTTGCATGCGGTGTAAAAAATTTCTGTTAATACATTTTTTAGGATTTCAGGAAGTATCACGAGATGTCATAGAATTTCGCGGGTTTTCCAAATATTTTTTTCTTAAATTCATTTTGAATTCATTTTGAATTCACCTTTTGCATCTTTAAAATTGTAGAGCTTTTAATTTTGCCAATTTGCTATTCAAAATGTTGCAATTTTTAATTATTACAGTAAAAATTTCTGTAATTTTGATGCTTTAAATTTTTAATTTATTTAATTTTAAGGTTTACAATTGTAAATTGTGCAAATTTAATGATTTGCATTTTAAATTAAGCAAAATAGGATACTTGAGTTTTCTAGATTATCGAGTTAGAACATTTTTAATTAATTAAAAAAATATTATATAATTTTTTTGTAAATAACTCTTTACAAAGGTATTTTAAATGTAGTGCATATATCAGGATACATATTTTTTTGAATAAAAAAACACATTTTTCCTACTTCGTGAATAACTGTAGAACTCTCTAAATATTATATTTGTTTATTTTTATTCAGTTTTTAGTCTCACCATATCCTTTGGGTCAATAAAAAATGATTTGTTACATAAACGATATAAAAATTGATATTTCGGTTTTTTTTTCATTTCCTCAAATATATTTGAAATTTTGCAAAAACCCTTTGAGATCCGGATTCCCAATTTGGATTGCCCGGATTGCCCAATCACTACACAATATTGAAAAATAATATAAATCGATGTCCAATTATTGGTCTTTGTCATTGAATGCCCCAAATAGATGTTTAAATGAAAATTACATGTTACCGAAGGCCAATTAAAATTAAATTAAAATAGTATGAAAGCCAATGCAGCTGTTTTAATATATATTTTCATTTATGATTAATTATTAAAATATTTTACATTGCTTTAATTCAATAATATTATATATAATTATATAATATATTATAATATATTATATAATAAAAAAATAACTGTATAACAAGCCCGCGAACTGTTTTTGCTAGTTGTAATGTAAGAACTTTAATTTAATTCCGTTTCTCATCATCCAACCAAAATTTAAGTTCATTTAGTATAATATTAAAACAACCCATTTCAATATAAATTCTCTTCTCCTGTCACGTGAAAACTAAATTTCCGCTCGGTTCTTTAAGATAATATTCGTTATACAAAGTGAATTTTTCTTCCTTCTAATCAATTTTTCCTTAGTGTAGAGGCATTTATGCTCGACAAGTTGGAGGAGAAGCTCTAATTAATCCAGTGAGCAACGTGCAAAGTAATGTCAGATAGTTTTTAAGGCGACAAAGTCTTTCTTCATCCATGCTGTGAATTTTGAGCCTTTTACTAATTACTGGAAGGCATTGAATTAAAATCACCTTAATTACCTTTTTCTTCAGATTGTCTAATTACCAAACACTATACATAATTACAAATTTAATGTTAAAATGATGTAACTTTATATTTCAGTACTTGAAAAAAATATATTTTCTTTGATTACTCACTGATGTCAGGAATACTAGGTAACCCGAGACCCTGAATAAACTCGTTATTTCGTGTTAATTTTAAAGCCATTTTCTCGTCCGCAGGTAAAAGCTGTGCTCGGGCTTTAAATTGAAATCCAACAATCAAATCAGGCTAATTTGCGAAAACAGAGAAGAGAGACTTGTTAATCAAAGTGTGAAGAACGAATTGAAAATGCTTGTTTTTAAACACCATGTTTTAGCTAAAGGACCTTAGGGGAGAGTGGGGTATAGTGAGAATCACAAATAAAAGCCATATTTACTTATTATTTTATTGTGTATAAGAGCTTTATATGTTTAGAAAAATATAGATTCAAGCAATTTTTGTTTTAAAATACGCTTTAGAAAAGTAATTATGAAAAAACAGGTTTGGCGGAAATCGGTGAAAACTCTTTTGCAGAAATTAAGCACTCACAGCATATTTTGAAATAGCTAAAGCATGCCAAAAAGTTAGTACCATGATTTGATTCTATAGACGTTTCAAATATATTAAAATTAATTAAATCTTGCGCCGTCACATATGGGGGAGGGGGTAAAGGTATAATGTCCCGCCACGCGGCGCGGCGATCACAGGGTTATAACTGCTTTTGCCACATACTTTACTTTGATTATTAAGAAAAAATTTAATTAATGTTGAAAATATCTGGGTGAAATCTTATCCATCAATTAATTAAATGTAAAATAATGACGTAATTAAAAAGTGGTTTCGAATAGTAACATGTATTCCCTGACGATGTAAGCTTCACCTTAAAAAATAAAAACATAGAAATCACATTTCAATCATAATTTGTAGGGCATTTAGTTCAAAGTGGGACCCCATACCCCACTCTTCCATGCATAAATTACGTAACAGCTCAGGGGGGGGGGGGTGTCCTTCATTCATGCACGTAATTGTATGAAATTAGCAAATCAAATAAATAACTGGCAGTAATTGTACAAAAATTTAATATAAATTTAAATTTACGACCGAAAGAATCCTTATGAATGAAAAACACACCTAGCCAGCAGCTATTTTTAAAATGTCACGGAATTTTATTGGTCATTTACAAAATACATGATACATTTAGGGGAGATAGGGTCTAAAGTTTCTGAAAAATGTTACACGTATTATGTAAATGACCCCATAAATATTAAATTCTTCAATTTTAATTTGAAATTGTCACCCTGATAAAATATTTTTGTTAGTAATTTATTTGCCTCGTGTTTTTATTTTTTTGCATTTGTTTCCTCATGAAGAAGGGAGGTTGTTTAAAATTCATATTTATCTGTTTTAAGCGAAACTTCATGTTTCTGGGATAGAAATGCAACTGCTTGGTTGAAAATTTAATAATTTGATAAAAAAATCATCCTTTCTGTTTGAAAATTCAACTATTTCGAACAAAATTTACTTTTTGTTTAAAGTTAATCTTTTGGTATTGAAAAATCAACTGAAGTTTATTGGTAGAGGAAAATTCAACCAGTTTTTTGGAAATTTGTCTTTTTAATTTAAAAAATCATCTATTTCAGTAGAAACGACATCTATCTTAGATAAAAATACAACTGTTTGGTTAAAAATTCAAGTGTTTGCTTGCAAATTTAAGATCTTTGTTAAAAAGTGATCTCTTTTATTGAAACTTTATCTATTTCTTAGAAAACTTACTTTTTCTTAAATTCATATTTTTTGTTGAAAATTGAACTCAAATCTTTTTTGAATGAAAATTCAACTTTTTTTTTTATATTTGACTTTTTGATTCAAAAATTCATCTGATTTAGCAAAAATCTCATCTTTCTAGGATAAAAATGAAACTTTTGGAAATGAAAAAATCGGTTAAGAAAGAATCCTTTTTTGTTAAAAATTCTATTTTTTTGTTGAAGATATATCTTTTGGATTGAAAATTGAAGTATCGTCGTAGAAAATTTACATATTTAAAACTCATATGCGGATTTTAAAAATTGAAACTGATTTTAGTTGTCAAAAAATTCAAAGTTAAAATAATTGTTTGCAAATTTATATTTTTGAATGAAGGTTTAACTTATTTGTTGAAAATCTAACTATTCTGTTAAATAATTATTTTTTTGCTGAAAATTCAATTTTCGTAAAGAAAATTCATCTTTTGGCTTCCAGGTTGAACAATTCAGATACATTTTTTATTCTTTCATGTCAAAAAATTCCGTATTTGTTGAAAATTCGTGTTTATTTTGGATATTATTTGAATAATATTGTTCAGACAAAATGAAAAAATGTTCAAGGAAAAATCAGAGATTTTGGAAAATTAACTTTTAAGCAAACAGCAAAATGCGATTCATATTTATTTATTTTCCGTAATGTGTTTGACAAAGTGAAACATAACTTTAAATTTAATTGACAATGGACATTTTTATATGAATGAGAATTAGCCACCAATCATGAAATCAACCACTCACTTTATTGAAATTACATTATTAAAACAGTAAACTTTTTATTGTTCATAAATGAACAATAAAAAGCTTATCCTAACTATATTAGGGCCGAAATTAGTCCTAAGAGTATAAATTGCTTAATTTGGTGTCTTTGAAAGCTATATACATCTTTTGTAAATATTTATTATGTATGTATTAATATTTATATGAGACAGAATACGTCAAGTGTTCCCACCTGAAATTATTGTTTTTTTTTATCGGGCTGTGACTCGGTTAAATTATGGTCCTAGTGGATTTAAGTTTTCACTTTTTCAAGTGCTGTTTCACCATGTAACTTTTTTTAAGATTATCCGATTAGACTTTTATTATAATGTTTTAGAAAGCTCTTTTCATGTCCATACTTTAGGACTATCATAACCATTTGTTTTCCTTATGATCTTTTTATGAGAATCACAATTAAAATTGATTTAAACAAAACCATACTTTAAATTTGTTTGCTTTTTTAAAAAATAGTTTTTTTATAGGCTGGAAATAATTTCATGGCGAAATTGAAATTTTTACTCTCGAGGGGACAATGTTATGAATAAATGGACACAAAAAAATCATTTCAAGATATTATAGTTAAATTTAAGCTTAGATGCTAGATAGACTTAACTTTATTCGTTAGCGGGTCAGCGTAAGTTGAATGTGGTTTCCTCGATCTTAAAAATCTCAAATTGACCATGACATTATTTTCAGGCAATTTTAATATTGATTTAAAAAAATCATAATACAAAGAAAAGATTATGATATTCTCAAATTACATGAAAGAGGCTTTCCAAAACACTTTAATAAAAGTACAATCGAATAATGCTAAAAGAAGTTATATTATCGTAAATGTGAAAAAGCGCTTGAAAAAGTTCAAACTTCAGGGCCCTGTAAATTGATGCAGCCCGATAAAAAGAAACAATAATAATTTTATGAGGGAACACTTTTTTTCAAGTCCATTATCTTATTATTTCACTTCACTAAAGTTTCCACGTTTATAAAAAACGAACTCACAAAACAAATTTTATGCGCGAGAAAATTTTTTTCCATTTTTTATTATCTAGGGAGTTGAAAATGCGGGTGTTCCGTATGAGATAGGAGAATGAAACTTTTTTTTATTATCTTTGGACATCAAATGGAATCATTCTGAAGCGCACAATTTTAGGTCTAAAATTTATGGCATCTTTTTACTTTTTTATTAGGGGTTGCAAACTTAGGCGATCTAAAAGAGATAGGAAAATTAAACTTTTCCTGGTATCTTTGGGCATCGATTAGAGCGGTTCTAGAGCAAAAAATCTTAGGTCTGGAAGTAAAGGCATTTTTTTGCATTTTTTCGATTTGTTATTATATTGGGGGTTGAAAACGAGGATATTCAGGAAGAGACATGGGAATAGAACTTTTTTGAGCATCTTTGCATATTACCTGGAACCATTCTAAAGCATAAAATTTCAGGTTTGAAAAATAGGACATTTTTTAAAATATTGCTTTCGATTTTGTGATATAAAAGTTGAAAAGAAGGGTGTTTCGGATTAGATTGGGAAATGAAACTTTTCTGGGTATCTTTGGACATCATATGGAACCATTCTGAGCAATAACATTCCAGGTCTGGTAGTTAAAGAATTTTTTAAAATTTGTTTGGTATTTTTTTAGCTACGAGGTTGAATACAAGGGTGTTCCGAAAGAGTTAAGGGAAGGTAACTTTTTTGGGTATTTCAGGACATCAAATCGAACCATTCTAAACCATAAAGTCTAGAGTCTGGAAGTTAGATAATATTTTATGATTTTTTTAATTTTTGGTAATGAAATAGGGTTTTTTTCGAAAGACATAGGGGCGCGACACTAAAATTTTATTTCTAGAAGTTATGTCGTTTTTTAGATTATTAGAAGTTGAATTGGGGTACATTCAAACATCAAATAGATCCATTTAGAACTTTCAAATTTTAGGTGTCCTATAATCCGTTACGTAATTTAAGCAAGGCCCCTAATTTATATTAAAAAATGTTAATTTTTGCAAAACTACTGATAAGTTTAATTGTTAAAATTTTTTAAGTCTTAGAAAGCAAATAAAACATAGATGCAGACCTGTTTAAAAAGTAAGAGAACATAAAAGTTGGACAACGGCGTTCTAACAATTTGTAAAATACTTAGGTGATATTTATCTTTTTTAACTGACTAAGAATGACCTTCATAAGCTCAAATTATTTTTTTTTAATGTCTAACTATTATTTATTACTTTTTTCTAATTCATTATCTATCAGTACAAGTGGCCATAAAGGGAAACTACCAAGAAAAGTACTTTCAAGTAAAGCACTCAGGTATTTTCTTTTTTTTTTTGTGGTCGGGACCATATTTCCCCCTTTTTAGCAACCATAGCTTTTTATTGCAATATATATCGGAGGGCTCTGTGATAATATAATTTTATAACGCCCTGGAGAGCGTTAACGTATAACTTCATTTGGGATCAGGTGTGAGAAGGGGACAAAGGAAAATTGGTGGAGCGAGATAATCTACAGGCCACTGTAAATTGCTGACCACTACCAATTAGGTTGGTAGCCAATTTCGTTAAATTATTATTGCCTAAATATTTTAGAAGTATTAAAACCTGATAAACGAAATATGAATTAAAAATTTCAGCATTGATCTTTCACTAAAATTTAAGATATTTAAATGAGAATAATATCAAATTCAAAATACTTTTTTAACGTCTATCAATCAAGTTAATTTGAAGAATTCCCGAAAACAAAATCAAGAATCCAACGACCAAATTTGGACAACCCACTGCAATCTCAAAAAAAAAACCCTCCTCTTCCCCCCTCCGCTAAAAAAAAGAAAAAGATTTTTGTTTTTCATTCAAACAAAAATAAAAAAAAGGAAAGAAAAATGAGAAGGCAACCAACCAAATCCCCTTTCTTCTCTTTTTTATTTCTTTCGACTTTTTTATTTTTACCATAATCAAATCACAATAAAAATCAATTGTAGTAAATAATCACCAATTTTTCGGCACTGATACAGCACCCTTATCAAGGAAAGAAATATATATGATAAAATGAATTAAAAATAAAAATAAAAACAAAAAAAATAAAATAAAAATAAAATAAAAATAAATAAAAATAAGAATAAAACAAAAATAAAAACAAAATAAAAATAAAATAAAAATAAAAAGTAGCGTTTTACTTAGATATTTCGGGTGTAGTTCCGAACGCTCTGATTACGAAAATCATAGTGAAGCTTGACGCAAATTTGATTTTGATGGTGAAAACCATAAAAATCCCATAAAATCATGGGGTTTAAATTTTATCTCGAAAAAGATTAAAATTTTTTAAAAATAATTCTGACAAAAGTTGTTGACCCGGCGACTAGTCGGCGGGACTAGATATCACGTACCCTGTCACTCAGGCGTGACCAAACAAAAGCGGAGCGGAACTCAATCGGATTTTTTCGTCACCACCACCAGTCCTAAAGGTGGCACAGTATCAGAGTTTCACTGCATACAAAAATCGGAGATAAGCGCTATTCAAAACTTTATCCAATATTTATAATTCCAAAAAGAATGACAAAAATTTTAATTTAATAAACAACTTTTTCAGGTTTACGTGATTTAAGTTTCGAGGGCTTTGAATATTGGATACTTTAATTATTCAAAATCTTTTTTAAAAAATCAACAGTATTCCCTCTATTCCTTCTGAGTAATTTTTTGCAGTTACTAATAATTCAAAAAAATTTAATTAATGAATTTAAGGCTTAGAAATAATAATATTAAATAAAGGATCCAAAAGTTGAAAATTTAAATTAAAAAATGATCAATTTGGAATTTGGCTACTAAATTTGCATTCTTTTATTTAAAAAGCTCCTAAGGACTGACTTTTATGTAAAATTCCAATTAAATAAAATGTTCAAAATCTGAGCCAAATTTTAAATTTTTGCATTTTTACTTCGAATTCGTGTTCTGTTACTCGAAAACATCCCTCGTACTGACTTATGAAAACTTACTAATTTAATAAATTTTTTAAACTTTGCGTAAATAATATAAAGTTTATAATTTTGATCCAAAATTCATGTTCTGAGACTGGATTAAACACCTCTTACTGACATTGGCAATTAAAAAATATAATAAAATTTTTAAAATGTAGGTATCAAACATTCATTTCCGAGCGAGTTACAAATTTGTTTCTTTTGTTGAAAGTTCGTTTTTGGTCACATTCAACTATTTTTTATTCAAAATAAATTTTTTTGTTTGAAATATCTAATATTACATAATTTCTTAAAAATTAAACTTTTATGAGGGATAATTGAACACATTATTCTACTTAAAAATTTATCTCTTTGGTTGAAAAATATTTTTTTTGAATTGAAAATTAATTTTATAAGTGAAAATTTAACTACTCCAGTTGAATATTCATAATTTTAGTTAAAAATTTATCTTTTTCGTTAAAAGTTTAAGTATTTTTTTAAAAAATTGATGTTTTTTAATTGAAAATTAGTCTCATTGGTTAAAAGTTTAACTGCTTTGCTAAAAAGAAGTTTTTTCGTTGAACATGTTAACTATTTTGTGGAAAAATCGTTAAAATTCATTCAAAAAATGAAAATGTAACTTTATAATTTTTGGTTGCAAATTTACCTCTCTTAGTAGAAAATTCGTGCGTTTTAGTAGAAAACTAATCTTGATTTAAAATGCCCACTTTTTCTTAGAATTGCAACTATAATTGGTTAAAAATACATTTTTTTTGTTATAGATTTATATTTTTCGTTTAAAAATTCAATTGTTTTGCAGAAAGTTTTTCATTTGGCTGCAAAGTGTATTGGAAATCTATCTTTTCCATCTTTGTATAAACATCGATCTTATTTGGTTGAAAATTTAACTATTTGTACGAAAATTTTATATACTTTGTTGAAAATTTGTCTTTTTTCTAAAATTAATATTCTTGGTTAAGAATTCATCTTTTTTATCTAGTTTAAGTCAAATCTGAGTGACCACGTTGGATATAAATCTGAAAAAGTTTTGTTAGAGGTAGGTATAAAGAACGATAATATGTGGGCGTTCCTATGAAAAGGGTCCTTCTGGCCAGTATGGCAGTTAAATTATAGACATATTAAACCCGAAACGAAGCCTCGAAGTTGAAAAAAAGTCGCTGGGTCATTTTCGAATTTGGATTTTGGAAAAACCGCTTTACGAAAAAAATCTAAACTTGGTGAGGGCCATAAACGCACGTGTTATACTTTTTCATCGAACATAAGATATACCTACTATTATTATTCCTAATATCACCCCCACTCAAACCCATAAATAGTAATTTGGACTGAGAATTAGAAAAACGTGAATATCTCCTAAACTAGAGCCTAGGGGGTGTTTTCATGCGGACGCCCACATATAATAATATAAAAGCTACTTACACTTGGAAACCGAGGAAGTACCCGCACTGCTGCATTGTTTCTTGAATGTACTGCCTCCCAACGTCACTTTACCCCTAATATTCTTGTCTGGCTGGAAGATGATAATGTAAACTTTAGGAGAATAGAGGCAGACTAAAGTCACTGAAGCACTCAAGCTTATAGCTATACAAAGTGTGGTGATTTGTGTCTCGTGGGCATTTCCAGTACCGAAATAAATCGGCACGAAAGCGAGCCAAATGATGCATGTTGTATACATCGTAAATCCGATAAACTTGCTCTCGTTGAAGTTTTCCGGAATCTTTCTGGTTTTCACGGCATATATGGTGGATACGAGGATCAAGGTGGCATTGTAAAGTTGCGAAAAGAGGAAGCTCATGTCTTGAATATTGCATTTGAGGATCACCTCTTTTCGATCTGGGTACCAATGGCGGGTACCTGGAGGCTCAACGATCATCCAGACTAAAGTCAAAACCACCTGTCGAAGTTTAACAGAAAAGAACATTGATAATTCAGAATTTAGGACTAAATCATATAGGATGATGATAATGCAAAAACGGTACAAAACTTTAAATTTGATGGGTCTTTTTCATTTGGACACGTTGAAACGCAATGTCGTACAATGAAAGCAGTTTGAAATAAAAGTTGATTTCTCAATAAAATCAGTATATCTTGATGAAAATTTAATAACATTTGTATTATTTTCTTTTCAAACACAAAGGAAACTTTCAGCGATCGGCGGAACCTGTTAAAGTTGTTCACCTGAGCTAAACTTTAAAGTGAACCTCTAATAATTCAGATGCCACTATAGCGAACAAAAGCATAGTCATAGCTGTAGCTATATGATAGGCTTAAAATCAGAACGTTTATAAATATGAATACTCTCCAATTGAAACACTAAGAATGAAAAAATATTCTTAAAATACACTTCTTTCGGGACATTTTAATTTTGTAGCCATAAGGATGTTAAAAAATCAGTTTGGGAAACGTCGTAGGTGAACAGACATCTTTTGTGCAATTATGGTAATTTCACTTAGTTTTTGACCATTGATAACAAAAAGCAACACTATAACATAGAAATTTGATTTCTTATCTGAAGTCTACTTGCCAAAATTTGCAATTTGGGCCTCGGAAGAATATTGAACTGAAATAAAAGCATCAAGCATAGAGGTCTAAACATCCAATTTTCACATTTTTATTATTTTAAACCACTTTTTTCAACAAAACAGAGGATTCAAGATAGCAAATTATATTTTTTTTACACCACAATACTAAGGCCACTGGTATGAAAAAAACTATTGAATAGCAAATTTAAATTATAATCGAAATTGTATACGCTTAGAGCTTCTTATTATTTTGTTACCTAAAGGGGATGTTTTTTATGTCTAAGGTTGGAAAATATTTTCCTAGAACCCCTAGAACACATCCCAATTCAATCCCTAAGAACTAAAGAATTAATCAAGATCGCCTAATATTTCAGACTTAAAATTTTTCTGTTTATAGTTTAATCATTTGATGTCCAAAGATCTCCAAAAAGTTACATCTCCTTAGCTTATCCGAAATAGCCTCATTTTTACTCTTAAGGTATGACAATGAAAAACTTCTAAATAACGCCTTAACATCGAACCTAAAATTATATGGCTGTAAATGGTTCCAATTAATGTTCAATGATTCTCAAAAGAAGTTTTACCCCTAGCTCCTCCGAAACAAATCCCATTTCTACAACAAAGAATAAAGACAATCATGAAAATTGCTATGTTAGGGCATTTAATGGAACTTCCGGGACACGCCCGAAATCAACCTTTAAAAAGATTTAAAAATCTTTAAAAGCGCCCAAAATTTGATACCTCAAATTTTCTTGTTGATAGTATGATCATTGGATGTTTAAAGACCCCCTAAAAGTTTCATCTTCTTCCTAGCTCTTCCAGAGCAAGTCCCTTTTCTACTGTTGAGGTATTAAATAACACAAAAAAAGTTCAAAAACGCCCTAAAACTTGTAGACCTATAATTGGGTCACTTAAAATGCTTCTATTTTATTTACACAGATTCTCCAAAAAGTTCTATCCCCCTAGCACTTACTGAATACACCCCAATTAAACTCCTAAGAATGGAAAAAATTGTAGTTTCGTCCCCCTATATCTTACGGAAAATCCCCCAATGCAAACTCTAAGAATAAAAAAATGGGGTGTATCCTAGATAATAATCTAAGGGGATGGAGCTTTTTCTCGAACTTCGGACAATAAATGGAGTCCTTTTAAGCAATAAAATTGAATATTCTGTGCGTTTGAAAAAAATTTTTCGTTTATTGTGAACGTTACTAACTTCGTCCCTTTCATAAGTGAAGGGGAGCACAGCAAAACGAATCAACCCACAATAGGCCGAGTTTCAGCAGAGTAAAATATTTGATTTGTACAAAAAAAGGGCAGTTAATACATAAAGAGTACTGTTAAAACAAATCAATAAAGCTGAAATATATTTTGATGAAAGTAATTTTTATTTTTGAAATAGCTATGTGAGGTCATGAGTTTCAGATGTCATATACAAATTTTAATCGAAGATTATAAAAATGGTAAAAGTTTAAAAACTAACTTTGCTATTAATTCCACTTACTTTATTTTCAAAAAGGTCCTTATAGTCAATTTCATTAAAGTTTATTTGTTAAATCAATTATAAATGTTAAAACTCTGTCAAAATTAATCCTTACTCATTAGCGAAATATTGTAAGTTTTTTTTTAAATAACGAAAAATGCGTTTCCCCTCAATCTTCTTAAAAAAATTAACGTGATAGAAATATTTATCTTTCGGATTCGGATTCAGCGAGCTAAAGTCAACAGAAAACACGTAATTTTGGTCCTGGTTTAAAATTATTACTTTTTTTTTTGATAATCAAATAACGAACTGTAAAAAATTCTTTGGTGAGGATTTGTATTAGGGTGGCCTAAAATATAAAATATTTTGTTTGTCTCGCCCTCCTGTTTTCTTTCATTTAGTGTTTTTTAAATGAAAACTTTTTTATTCACGTAATTCATTCATTAAAAATTAAAAAATTTCTGTTCATTTATGATATTACAAAAATTTCTTTCCTTTCCATTTTCTGTCCTTAATTCGATACGAATTCAATGTCCTAATTGCCTCATTTCCTGACGTCCTAGTAAAACAGTTAAGCACTTTTCGCAAAAATGCGGTATTTTACTATTTTATTATTAAAAGTGGATTAAAGGCTTTAAAACGGAGTTCAAATTGTCTTTATTTTTTTTAACTATTGATTTATTTTAATATTGAAATAATATTTCAGAAGTAATCCTAAAACATTTCTTATGAGAACTTATGTGAAGAATTGTGAAAGAAGCATAATATTGTTTTAAAAGGTAGTTTTTATTATTTGAGGGTATTTTACCATCACTGACATATATTTTAACGTCTCCAAGGTCATTTCAAATCACCACAGTTCGTATTTCTAAACCGATTTCAAAATATGTTTTTTAGAAATACTTAGCACTAAATTTTTAAGAGAATTTTGGTTTGTGATTTTTTTGTTTATGTCACAGAGCAACAGTATATATAAACAAATAAAGTAACAAAATTGGCCATTTCAGATTTTTCATTTTTTATCTCAAAAAAAAAGTTGAAAAAAACTCCTTAACAGATGAAATTATTGCATCTGCACTTATAGAACAGAAATAATTCTAATGATACTTAACTGAATTTTTATAAACAGTTTTTATAAACAAAGTCTTACAGGTGTTTTTTTCTCATAGAAAAAATTGTTTGTTTCACGCGAGTGCCTAAGATTTTTCATAATAAGCATAATTTATAACAAAAAATTAGCAGAAGTTAACATTTACTTTTGATTCTTCTAAAATTTAATAAAGAATACAATTTAATTTATTATTATTTAATTATTAATTATTACCAATATTAATAAATTGGAGACCAGTCTCGTATCAAGAAATAGTCTTTTCTAACATAACTATAACTAACATAAACTATAAATTGTTTTTAACAATTACGCAAATTGTTATTTAATGTCTTATATTCAGCTTTTGAGTCAGTGTTAGTTCGTTGTCGGATAATTTTAATTTTTTTTAAACTTCTCTTTTTTATGTAAGAATGATAAATTCTTATTATAGTTTTAAAAGATATGCTTATAACATATTGTTACACAATTTCGTTAGTTAATCATTAAAATAAATATAATTCCAACAATAATTGAAGATAAAATTTTTTTTCTATGAGGAAACGGCCATTTAACACATTTCTTTAAATAAATTGTTATTAACAATGTATAATATTATTATATTATGAAAAGTATATAAATGCATTTAAAGAATATTGCGAATTACTTTATGTCCGAAAAATCAATTGAGTTATGAGAAAAACTCATTTATAAAGAATTTGTTATCAAAATGCTTATAAAACTAGTAAAAGTCAAATTATTCTACTTTTTCGTTACAAATTATGACCCTGATAAAAAATATTAGCAACTATCGTGAAAAAATCTTTTTTGTGAGAAAAAAGCACTAGTAAGAATTCATTTATGAAAATTGTTTGTAATGATTAATTTGAATATCATTAGCATTGTTTCTGTAATGTAAGTGCCAATGCAATAAGTTCAGCTGTTATTGAGTTTCTTTCTGTATTTTTTCTCGAAATAAAAATTTAAAAAGCTGAAATGGCCAATGCTGTCACTTTATTTGTTTATATATTGTTCTTATGAGACAAAAATTAAACAACTAAGAACCACAATTGTCTTAAAGATTTAACTCTGAGCATTTCTAATAAAAAATTGTTAATCTTTAAGGACATACGATCTGCTTATGATAAGTGAATTCTTATTATAGCTCAGAATTTTGAGCAGTTTTTACGCACCAATTAAAATTTTTGGGTTCCTTTACTTTTTTCAGCATATAAATTTTCTTGTGAAGGTTCTAGCTTATATTCTTCTAGCACATTTACTTCCTGAAATCACTAAATAATAAAAATTCGATTCCACCAGAATTTTGGGACTTTTTTGGGATTTTGAAATCAGCAAGAAAGATTTCCCTAAAACAACCCTTAACTTCCAAAATCAAGACCCTTTAAAAATTGGCAACTTATGATAATTTAATCACGGCATGTTTTTGGGCTTTTTGGGATTCCAGGCAGCCACTCCGATTTTTGGGCCTCAACCCTAATGCCCAAAATTAAAGCCCTTTATGTCAAAAATCAGCCACTCGGTACGACGTAGATATACCAATTTGTGAAAAAATAATCTTTTTGAGAATTTTTTAATGTCCATGATGTCTGATTTTAAGGTTTCTCGGAAACACCCACTCCGTTTTTTGGGCTACATCCCTTATTGTCAAAAATTAACCCCTTTGTACTACGTAGGTGTGACTTTCTCAAAAAATATTTATTTTATTATTTATTTATTTATTTTTATTTATTTATTATTTATTATTTATTTATTTTCAACGGTAAGGATTGGATACTAGAAATTGGAGGGGATATTTTCGAGGAGCCCAAAAATCAGAGACTTTTGACACAATAAAATTCTCAGAAAGATTATTTTTTGACAATTTTATATCTACGTGTTACAGAGGGGTTAAATTATGACGTTACGGGTGGTAACCGAAAAATAGGAATGGATATTTTTGACGAGCCCAAAAACCAGACACTATCGACGGTGTGAAATTGTCAAAAAGATTATTTTTGACAATTTCATATCTGTGTGTTACAAAGGGGGTAATTTTTGACATTAGGGGTTGGAGCCAAAAAACCCGAGTGGGTATTTTCTGGGAGCCCAAATATGTGCCGTGATTAAATAACCAAAGTGTTCGGTTTTATTGAAGGGGGTTGATGTTGAAACTTAATTGTTGTTTTAGGGGAAATTTTTGTTGCGGATTTCAAGAGCCCAAAAAAAACCCAAAATTCGGGTGGAATTGAATTTTTTAAATTTAGTAACTTCAGGAATTGGAGGCGCTAGGGTAATGTAATCTAACACATCCACTTGAAAATAGATTTTTTGGAAAAAGGAAAGGAGACCAAAAATTTTAATTGGTGCCCAAAAAAGCCCCACGAAAGGCCGAAATTCTGAGCTTTTTAAAAATCCCTAAATTCGATTGTGGAGGTGCTAGCCTAATGGACCTATTTGAGACGACTGTGGAATCACAGAGCGAGCACAAAAGAGTTGAAATGGTTTCTGAATCTTAAGCGTTCAATATTATTACTACTTGAAAATATTTTCAAATTCCGTGTGTAGAACAGGACGAAATCAGCATTTTTTCATTAAAAAATTATCTAAATTAGCAGCGATAACAAATAGCACGATGTTGAGAATTTTATTGTTAATTGCATTTATGGTTCATCGACACCTACAATTTTCATCAATGTCTCATAAATAGTTTAGGAGAAAGTAATTTATTAATCGAACGATGCAGAAATGTTAAATCGCACATTGTAAATAAAAAATGCATTTTTCTTAAAAATTTGCATTGCTACTGATGAGCAAATGATTTTTCAATACTTAGTTTTAAATTTTCCTTCTAACGTAAAAACTCGTAGGCACACTTGGGAAATTCCTACTCAGCGTTTAAAAGCCTAGGACCATTGGTCAAAAAATTTTGTATTTATACAAAATTGCACACTTATTTTAACACGAAATGCAATTATACATGGGGAGAGACAAAATTTGAACAAATATTTTATTTGTTCGGACCACTTGAATGTGGATTATAATTATTGGGAAATTTCGCTTTATAATCTAATTTTCGACAAATGTGGTTTAACGCGCTTTGGTGTGTTACCCTTTAACTATAATAAGAGAATCCAGCTTTGATAAGAAAGTATAACTAACCTGAAAGGCAATTAGAGCAGCAGCAATGCAGACTTGAGAGGTAGGACTGATGTATCTCAACCTCACAGCAGACCTTCTAGCTGAGTCAAAGATCCTTGCAATCCTATTTGTCTTGGTTAGCAGAGCGCCATAAACAGCACTGAAGCTGACCCCAACGCCAAACCTTTGAAGGACGCACGTGGCTGTTGTGGGGGTTGCCAAAAGGAGGAATGTGTTCAGATAACAGAAGAGAACACCAGCCAGGAGGATGAGTGTTAATTCCCTTCCGGATGCCCTAACCACTGGCGTGTCTCGGTGCTTGAAGAGCAACCCTGCCACGCCAAGGGTAGTCACGATTCCCAAACAGGATATCACAGCAGGCACTATTGCGAACGCACTGGTCCACCTGATATGCTTGATGGGCAGCTGATAACAGCCTTTCTTATCAGGATGTGGTAATCTTCCTGGACCACAATCCTTGCATGTCATTTCGTCAAAGACATACTCGTACTCTTCGCATAGGTCGCAAACCCAGCAACAAGTGTCACCCTGTTGCTTCTTAATCATCCCCGGCTCGCAGGGTAATGAGCACGCTGATATCGGAATGTCTTTTGCGCCACGTGCCCATACGAGTTCATTTGTTTGAATCTCAAGGGATCCGCCGCTTAACCATCTGCCCACCACCTGGAAATGAAAAGGAGAATTGTGGATATGAATAATTCAGAAATCCGATTGCGACGGAAATGAACGATTGCTTTTATTTCTGCTGGGGTTGGTTGGTTGTTTGGAGATGGAGGTGGATATAGACAGTGATCGATTAAACCCTAAGGCGTCAGGCGTCTGAAATGGTCCTTTTCAGATAGTATGGACTCTATGAGATCTTTAGTGAGAATACTGGAAATTCTGTCAGTAGTTATTCCAATCAGAATTTGGGTTATTCTTCTAGTTGTTCTAAGAAATTAATTCATCGTTTAAATAAATTTTGTTTTGGATAGTTTAGATTTGAACCGGTTGGAAAATTGCTAAACTTACGATTATTGCAATAAGAATGATAAATTTAATTAAATCAGCTCATTACCGTATCCAGTATTCTCAGATTGAGATAGCCAAATATTTTTAATATTTTAACAAAACTTTTGTTGAAAAAAAAACATTTTTTTTGAAAAAGAGAAATATTTTATTGCTTCTATGGCAACCAAATCTTTTTCTCAGAAGGGGAACCTACTCCCTTCGGAATTTTGTTTGAATTTATACTTCTTTAAGTAATATGTGATTAGATCTAGCGGTAGCGCCCGAGTTTTTAGCTGCAAAGTCCGGGTTTAATTCCTGTTGCTGCTATTTTTAGACCATTTTTTGTAATTGACTATTAAATTAACTTTAATGAAGTCAAAATTTTCATTTATAACCTTTCTTTTATATGA
This sequence comes from Druon quercuslanigerum, assembly GCA_010014905.2. Lineage (NCBI taxonomy): Eukaryota > Metazoa > Arthropoda > Insecta > Hymenoptera > Cynipidae > Druon > Druon quercuslanigerum. Next base: position 17,864 of record JAAAKG020035725.1, read on the forward strand.
AAACTTTTTTTAAAACAATTTTTATCATTTCCGAAGCGAATATGTCAAGAAAAGGTCAGTGCTGTGACTTACTTAAAAAAACTCTTATCCCTTATGTATTTTTTGATTAAAAAACATTACTGATAACTCTAATTTAAAAATAGGAAAATTATAAAAATAATAGAAAACGTCTGGTATTTATATTCTATGTTTTTATCATTTTATTGTTATCTGATATGAAAAACACATAACTAAAATATAAATGTCCAAAAGAACGAAGAAAATTAAGATTTTCATAAAACTTAAAGATGCTGACATGTTGTTAATATTGAATATTTAAATAATATTTAAGTAAATTTTTTAATAATGAGGAACTAATGTGTCCAACATTTTTTAAAAGAAAATTTTTTAATTTCTTATTTAGTTTGTAGACATCTCTAGGGTATATTTCGTGTGTGATTATTATTAAAAATACTTATGTGATAAAAAAAACAGAAAATAGAAAAAAGTTCCGATTCATCATTATCTACAAGCCTATACTTAAAAAATGTCAACTTTATGACTTTTAACATTTCCATCCCCCGAGACGTTTGGACAATAATTTCACCCATATCGAACGCTGGGCACCGGGAATCGAGCACAGATTCTCGGGTTACAAACTCGGGCGCTAACACCTAATCTTAGTTATGTACTTTTCACAAAAATAGTTTATTTAACCTTTATTTTATTCGAGGTGGTTTAAAGACCCAAAACCGGAACTGAAATAATCCTGAAATTATTTTGTTTTTAGATTATAAAAGATTTAATTTAAAAGAATCCAAGTATGGTTCTAAGGGATAGATTGGTACATTTTAACTTATAGAAGAATATTTTTATTAATTCAAGGCCGAAAAATATCTATTTATATAAAAAATCTCATTATTAATTTGTCACTCGCGAATTTCATTATTTTTGGGCCACCCATTTTAGATTCCGTTTGTTAGTGTTTAACTACAAACAGAGGAAATTTCTTTCAGTTGAAAGTAAATTGATAATAAGCTCTAAAAAGGAAAAGTTAAATAATAATTATAGTGTTTATACAACACATCAAATATCAAAATACTTTAAACAGGGTGTCTGTGGTACCTGGAAAACCGGGAAAACCTGGGATTGTCAGGAAAATTTTATGTACCTGGAAAAATCTGGAAATGTCAGGGAATTTTTTTCAAAGTCAGGGAATTTGTTTGAGATCGGGCTTAATTTTGTTTTTAACTGACTTTTAAACTTTGAATAACAATTATTCTTTATTTGTAAAAATGGCTTTATATGACTTTATTTAACTATTCTGTTGAAAATTCGTGTTTTTTTTTTGTTTATTTGGAATTAAAATGTTGTCACAGGCTTAAGATGGTTGGAATTATTATAAAAATGTTGTCACAGGCTTAAGATGGTTACAGTCCAACATGTCGAAGACATTTTTGGTTAGAGTTGGA
>JAAAKG020035736.1:198-19313 GCA_010014905.2 Druon quercuslanigerum
GGGGTAAAGTTGTCTGTGTTATGGGATAAGATTGACTAAAGTTCGGAATAAAGTTATCTAAATAGCAGGGTAAATTCGGCTAAGTTAGTGGGTAAATTTAGCTAGATTACGGGGTAAAGTTGATTAGGATAGGGGTAAAGTTGTCTGTGTTATGGGATAAGATTGACTAAAGTTCGGAATAAAGTTATCTAAATAGCAGGGTAAATTCAGCTAAGTAACTGGGTAAATTTATCTAGGATACGGGGTAAAGTTGGCTAGGGTTCCGGAAAAGGTTGTCTTAGGTACGGGCAAGATACGGGGTAAACTAGATGAATGTGGGGTAAAGTTGGCTAGGGTACGTAAAAAGTTTGGCTAACTTTAGGACACGGGGTAAATTTGGTTAGAGTATGGGGTAAAGTTGGCTAGGTTTTACCTCGTGTCTACAAAACCCTAAAATTGGATCGAATCTCGTGTTTTTTAAATTATATTTTAGATTTGAAAAGTCTTAATAAAATGTAGAAACCATTTTTAATAAACAATATTTTTATATTTTACTCTACATTTTTTAATTTTCATTAAAATTTTTTTTCGAAAACGGTTTTTTTACACAAAGAATGTGAAAGAATAAAAATAGTGTATTTTTTCAAGATCTACATTTTTGTGAATCACTTTTTTTAATACCTCTATTTATTTAAATAAAAAATGAGACAAACTGACTGTTATGTTTTTTTTTTATTTGTTTATGCAGATGCAGTGTGCAGAATCCGTGATATTAATTTAAATTATTCCGATTCGGTTGGAAATTTTTGTTTTCAAGCAACAGTTTGCAATCTAGGTTAACGGGTTGAAGAACTCGAACGCATAGTGCGTTAAGTTTATTCGATTCAAGAATATAGATAAAGAGAATTAACTAGGGTATGTCATTCCTTTTGTTCCAAGACTACTTTAAAATTTATAAATCAGATTAATGAGACAAAATTAACAAGTTTTAATTAAGCTTCCATTTAAACTATTTTTTTATCTCTTGCGTTCAATGTTACAATTTATAAATTAATCTGGAATTAGTTTACTACCCGCTAAACAGAGGTCTCTTCTGTAGGAGTTTAAAAGCTGCAAATGGTGTAGTGCGAAACAAGTGACGTTGGGCAAATAAATTGAGTAAAAAATAGTTTTTAAATCTATTAGCCAAAAAATTGTAGTGAATTTTTCTCGATTAGAGTTTTTCTGAAAAAAAAACAAACATTGGCCTTAAGTTGCAATTGTTGTTTAAATGTGCGCACGAAACCCAAAGAATCATAAAATTATTTTATTGGTATACCAAAAAAGTTTTAACCATTTTTAAAAAATTAAAAAATTTTTTTAAAAAAGTTTTCAAATAATCAAATCTAAAAAAATTAATCCCAAAACTTTTTATGAAATTTTTACTTCTATATTGTGTTTTGCTAAACGAAATTGTACCTTAAAAAAATTTGGTAAAATTTTGTTGGCTTTAGAAAATTGGTAAAAAGTAATTGGTTCAAAATAGAAACTTTTGCCACGATGGATGGATTGAAAAAAATTTAAAATTTAAAAATTTGAAGAAATTTTGAAAATGAATTTTCAAGAGATGAAAATTAAATTCTCAATTTTCTTTAGTTTTCAAATTAATTTAAATTTCAACATTTGAATTAAAAACAAAATTAAAATGGAAGAAAATTTAATTTTCAACAGTAAATAATTTTAAAAAATGGGGCGACTGAAAAATCTCGAAAAATAAAATTTCTGAAACTGTAAAATTCACGAAATTATAAAATTTTGCAACTATAAAAATCCAGAACTGAAAAATTCCCAAGTTTAAACAATTGAAAAAAATTTGTTTAATAAATATTATTTAGTAACTAAAAATACAATTATCAAATATTTTTAGTCAAGATAAAGTTTTTTTAATATTCAAAGTTTTTTATCTTTTTTTAATGTGTGTAGTACATAAAAAAACCGTACTCAAAAATGAAAACTGAAATTAAAATAAATTTTTAAGAAACTTTTGAACTTTAAGCATTAAACAAAAATTTCTTTGATAAAAATATTTGGTTATTGTATTTTCAATAAATAAATAATATTTGTTTCAATAATTTTTTAAATTTTGAATAATTTTTTTAATTTTTAAATTCAGGAACTTTATGTTTTGAATATTTTACAATTCGGTGATATTGTAAACTATTTAGGAATTTTATTTTTTGAGAATTTAACAAATTAGCAAATTTAAATTTTCGCAAATTTTATTTTTCGGAATTTTTTATTCAATTGACAACTGCAAATTTTAACAGTTGAATTTTAAAAGTTGAAAATTAAAGAAAATTAAATTTTTAACTGTAGCAAAATAAAAAAAATCAGGTTTTGAAATTAGAATCAAATTGAAAATTGACTTAGATTTTAAGAAAAATTAAAAACTGAATTTTTAACTGTTGAGAATGAATTAATATTTGAAACTGATTTTTTAAGAGTTCAGTTTGCAGCCATTTGATCTTTTTTTAATTTCCAATATTCAGCAGTTTAATTTTTTTCAATTTTCAAAAATATGAGATTGCAGAAAATTTAATTTAAACAGTGGAAAATTAAATTTTCAATTTTCATTCAGATCCAACTATTGAATTTCGTGAAATTTGAAAATTTGAATTTTTCAAAAGTTGCAAATTGAATTTTCAACATCAGAAAATTGAAAAAAATTCAACTTCGAAATTTGAAAAAAAAATTAAAAACTGAATTTTTAATTGTTTAATATTAATGAATGTTTGAAATTGAATTTTAAACTTCAACAGTCAACTGAGAAATTTTTGAAAATTTGATTTTCTTTAATGTTCCAAGAAAAAAAATGGAAGAAAATTAAATTTTAAACAGTGGAAAATTAAATTATCAATTTTTTTTTATTTTTAACAGTTGAATTTTTTTAAGTTAAAGATTGAAATAAATTAAAAATTGAATTTTTAGTAGTATATATTTAAGGAAAATTCACATATTAAAATTTAAATAAAATTTAATTTTATATTAAAAATAAGAGTTAAAAATATCTTATATTTACATAATTTTACATCAGAATTTAAAAAAATAAACATTTAAATCCATAAAAAAATCTAAAAAATTTGATATTTTCGAAAATCGGTCAGTAGAAAAAGTTATTAAAATTTTATTGAACAGTTACTGAAATTTCAATAAATAGTTACTGATTTTTTAATAAAATTTTACTATTTCCTAATTAATTGTCACTTTTTTAAACTAATAAAAATTGAAGAAATTTTAATTTCGTATAAAAACAGTGCTGAAAATGTTATCTTTACAAAAATTTGCATAAGAATTTATAATAAATAAACCCTTGAATTAATTGGAAATTTTTTTTTAAAAAAAGGAGTTTTTTCTAAAAACGGGTCGCCTTTAGCAAATAATTTTTTGAAAATTAATAATGATACAACTGACTCTTAGTATGTTATTAAAAAAAAAATCCGACTCTGTTCATCTTCTTGTTAGTATAACAACTGACTAAAGTTCCAATATCATTAATAAATAAATAAATAAGTCTAAACCTAATAATAATTCCATTATCTCACGTAAATAATTTAATTAAATTTTTCCCTGAACAGCATCACCATCACTTTTAATCCATAACCTACCACATAAATGTATTTTTTAAATTCACTTTTCAAGGAACAGATCACTCACAAAAACGTCACTCGATGAGTGATAAATTTCACCTTCAAAACTCTTCGTTTGCACTCACTTTTTCACGGAAGAACTTTTTTCGGGATTTAAGCAAAGTCCTGGTATTGAAAGAGGGGCAATTTATTTTATTTATTTCCTTAAATCCGGACCAGAGAAAGCAGTTTATCCGTCATTAGTCTGGCGTTTAAAAGAGCTAGGTGCATTCAACGAAGTGTTCTTTCTTGGACTGAATACTGAATACGAAAGAAGTAAAGAGGCTTAGAGTCCACTTGTTGGAAAAGAGAGCGAGAGAGAGAGGGAGAGGGAGAGGGAGGAAGAGAAAGAGAAAGAAAGAGAGAGTGAGAGCGAGAGAGAGAGAGAGAGAGAGAGGGAGAGAGAGAGAGAGGGCGCTCAAGAGAGGGAGGGGGGTATGGACGACCAAGGATGGGTTGGCTGACCACTCTGATGTAACAAAACAAAATTACCTCTGCTAGGAGTATAAAGCGAGACCGCATAATACGCTGTGTCGGAAGCACGACCGGGCCGGGTTGCCGGCTCCCTAAGGCTAAGGTGGTTTTACGGCTACGGGTGGTAATGCCCCCCCAAGTAACGCCGCGCCGCAAGTAACGCTCCAGCGATTACATGCGATCCTCATTTCTCATCCTCAACTTATTTTCAAGCGGATTAATAAATCACCTGTAATTCCATATTTGGAAGGAAAGTACGTAAACTGCAATTTAATCCAACTATTATAGCCCCTCTCACACGGAAATTCACCAATTTCCCCTAGTTTAATAATCATTTATTTTATGGTCGTCAGTTCACCAAGTCTTTGAATTGAGTAGGGGTAAAGTTTGGGAAGTGGTCGAAATTCTACTGGGAGTAATGGTTAAGCCAGGCCTGCCGTGCGAGGAGAAATTGGAGGAATTCTAGTCGAAAGGACTCGAGTCGTTGATGTAAGTTTTCCACCTCCATCTCACACTTGAGCTCTCTCGAGTGAGCAGAGACGAGTGGTGGTGGAAGTGCAACATTTGGACTTTGATTTTTCTCCTCGCTGGTCAGGCCTAGTTTAAGTAGTATTCAATAGCTTGGTGACAAACTTTTTTTCTAAGAAGTTCCTTCATCAACGGTTATGATTTCAAACACTGAAAATGCTATGCAAAAATCGAAAAATTTAATTTTGGGAGAAACGAGATAGTATACTACAATTTTAGTAGTTCAGAGTAATCCAAGTATTCTGTAGTGAAGCATTTGAAATTTGAATTTACCCACTTTTAATCTTGAGTAATCCAGTTTTAATGTAGCGTAATCCTCCTTCAATCCACTATAATCCATTTGTAATTTGAAGTGATCCATTAAAAATCTGAGTTAATCCACTTCTAATTCGAAGTAATCCACTTGTAATCCTGAGTACTCTACAATTAATCCATAATAATACAGCTGTAATCCGGAACAATCCATTCGACTCTGGTTTAGCCTACATCTAATCCAAGGTAATCCACTTTAAATCCAGTTAATTCAGAATAATGTATGTATCAACATAATAAATTTTTAATCTGGAGCAATTCAGTTCTGATGCAGCGTACTCCACTTGCAATCCAATGTAATCCACTTGTACTTCAAAGTAATCTACTTGTAATCCTCAATACTCCACAGCCATCCATTCAATCCAGTTTTAATATGCAATATTCCAGTTCGAATGTAGAGTAATCCATTCATAATACGAGATAATCCACTTGAAATGCGGAATAATCCAATTCCAATTCCAAAAAATTTACTTGTAATCCTGAATACTTCACATGTGGCCCGTTAATTCAGTTCTAATCTAGAGTTATCCGTTTCTAGTTCGCAATAATCCACTTACAATCCTGAGGAATCCACTTCTAATTTGAAGTAATTTATTACTAACCCTAAGTACTCTACAAGCAATCCAGAGTAATTAAGTTGTAATCTGTAATCCAGTTCTAATCCAAGATAATCCACATTATATTCAGTTAAATAGGAGTAATTTAGGTATCAACGTGTAATTCAGAGTAATCCATCTATTATATACGGTTATCCACTTGTTATCCTGCCTACTCCACATGCAATCCAGAGTAATCCACTTATAATCTAGAGTGATACAGTTTTAATCTGGAGTAATTCAGTTCTAATTGGGCGTAAATCTTCTTGAAATCCACTGTAATCCACATGTAATTCAAAATAATCCACTTGTAATCCTAAATAATCCACATGTATACCAGTTAATTCACTTCTATTCTGGAATAATCAATTTCTAATTCAGAACAATCAGAATAATCCAGTTGTAATTTGACATAATCCAGTTTTAATCCACGGAATCCAGTTCCTATCTGGAATAATCCAGCCCTAAACTAGGATAAGCCGTTTTAATTTGAAATAATCCACTTACAATTCAATGTAATCCACTTCTAATTAAAAGTAATTCACTTGTAATCCCAAGTACTCTACTGGTAATCCAGAGTAATTGAGTTGTAATCTGGAATAATACAGATCTAATCTGGTGTAATCCAGTTTTAATCCCAAGTAATCCACTTTCTATCTAGATAATACTCAGTAATTTAGGTATAAACTTGTTATTCAGAGTAATCTATCTATAATCTGCAGTTATTCACTTGTAATCCTGCGTATTCCACTTGAAATCCAGAGTAATCCACTTCTAATCTAGAGCAATAGAGTTTTAATCTGGAATAATCGAGACCTAATCTAGGATAATCCGTTTTAATTTGCAATAATCCACTTACAATGCAATGTAATCCACTTCTAATTTACAGTAATTCACTTGTAATCCTGCGCACTCTACAGGTAATCCAGAGTAATCCAGTTCTAATCTAGAACAATAGAGTTTTAATCTGGAGTAATTCAGTTCTAATGCGACGTATCCCCATTACAATCCAATGTAATCTGCTTTTAATCCCAAATAATCCACATGTAATCCAGGGAATCCAGTTCTAATCTAAAATAATCTAGACCTATTCTAGGATAATCCGTTTTAATTTGCAATAATCCACTTACAATGCAATGTAGTCCACTTCTAATTTAAAGTAGTTCAATTACAATGCAATGTAATCCACGTCTAATTTAAAGTAATTCACTCTGAATACTGAGTACTCTAAAGGTAATCCAGAGTAATCCAGTTTTAAACTGGAGCAATGCATTTTTAATTTAGAGTAATTAAGTTCTAATGCGACGCAATCTTGTTACAATCCACTGTAATCCACCTGGTATTCGAAATATTACACTTTTAATCCTAAATAATCCACATTTAATCCAGGCAATGCAGTTCTTTCCTGAATTAATCCAGACCTTTTCTAGGATAATCCATTTTAATTCGCAATAATCCACTTAAAATTAAATGTAATCCACTTCTAATTAAAAATAATTCACTTGTAATCCCAAGTACTCTACTGGTAATCCAGAGTAATTGAGTTGTAATCTGGAATAATACAGGTCTAATCTGGTGTAATCCAGTTTTAATCCTAGGTAATCCACTTTCTATCCAAATAATACTCAGTAATTAAGGTATAAACTTGTTATTCAGAGTAATCCATCTATAATCTGCAGTTATTAACTTTTAATCCTCAGTACTCTACAAGTAATCCACAGTAATCCACTTCTAATCTAGAGCAACAGAGTTTTAATCTGGAGTAATTCAGTTCTAATTCGGCGCAATCTTCTTGATATCCACTTTAATCCACTTTTAATTCGAAATAATCCACTTGTTATCCTAAATAATCTACATGTAATCCAGGGAGTCCAGTTCTAATCTGGAAAATTCTGAGCCTAATCTAGAATAATTCTTTTTAATTCTCAATAATCCACTTAAAATGCAATGTAATCCACTTCTAATTTAAAGTAATTCACTCTGAATCCTGAGTACTCTAAAGGTAATCCAGAGTAATCCAGCTTTAATCTGGGGCAATGCATTTTTAATTTGGAGTAATTAAGTTCTAATGCGACGTAATCTTATTACAATCCACTGTAATCCACCTAGTATTCTAAATATAACACTTGTAATCCTAAATAATCCACATGTATACTAGTTAATCCAGTTCTAATCTAGAATAATCCAGACCTAATCTAGGATAATTCGCTTTAATTCGCAATAATCCACTTACAATTAAATGTAATCCACTTCTAATTTAAAGTAATTCCCTTCTAATCGCAAGTACTTTACTGGTAATCCAGAGTAATTGAGTTGTAATCTGGAATAATACAGGTCTAATCTGGTGTAATCCAGTTTTAATCCTAGGTAATCCACTTTCTATCCAAATAATACTCAGTAATTAAGGTATAAACTTGTTATTCAGAGTAATCCATCTATAATCTGCAGTTATCCACTTTTAATCCTCAGTACTCTACAAGTAGTCCACAGTAATCCACTTCTAATCTAGAGCAACAGAGTTTTAATCTGGAGTAATATAGTTCTAATTTGGCGCAATCTTCTTGATATCCACTTTAATCCACTTTTAATTTGAAATAATCCACTTGGTATCCTAAATAATCCACATGTAATCCAGGGAGTCCAGTTCTAATCTGAATTAATCTAGACCTAATCTAGAATAATTCTTTTTAATATTCAATAATCCACTTACAATGAAATGTAATCTCCTTCTAATTTAAAGTAATTCACTTGTAATCCCAAGTACTCTACTGGTAATCCAGAGTAATTGAGTTGTAATCTGGAATAATACAGGTCTAATCTGGTGTAATACACTTTCTATCCAAATAAAACTCACTAATTTAGGTGTAAATTTGTCATTTAGAGTAATCCATTTATAATATGCAGTTGTCCACTTGTAATCCTGCACAATCCACATGCAATCCAGAGTACTCCACTTCTAATCTAGAGCAACAGAGTTTTAATTTGGAGTAATTCAGTTCTAATGCGACGTAATTTTGTTACAATCCACTGTAATCCACTTGTAATTCGAAATAATCCACTTTTAATCCTAAATAATCCACATGTATACCAGTTAATCCAGTTCTAAACTGGAATAATAAATTTCTAATTCAGAAAAATCCGTTTATAATCTAGAGTAATCCACTTTTTAATCAGGATAATCCACTTGAAATTCGGAATAATCAACTTCTAATTCGAAGTAATTCACTGGTAATGCTAAGTACTCTATAGGAAATCCAAAATAATCCAGTTGTTATCCGTGTAATCCATTTCTAATCCGCATTAATCCACTTTAAATCCAGATAATTCAGAGAAAATTAGGTATAAACGTATTTTAATTATAATTTAGAGTAATCCATTTATAATCCGCCGTAATCCACTTCTTATCCACATAATTTCAGGGTAATTTAGGTAAGTCGGGGTATTTCATATAGGAAATCCAAATACTTTTCAACTATTTTATTAAAAATTTGTAGTTTTTTTAAGGAATTGTCTTATCGGAATATTTAAATATTATATATTTAATTAAAAATTTATCTTTTGTAGTCAAAACCTCATACATCTTGTTGAAAATTCGTCTTTTCGGTCGAAAATAAATCTTCTTCGTTGAAAAATGAAGGTTTTGGTTGACAGTTCGTCTTTTTAAATTAAAATTCAATTAATCTGGTGAAAAATTATTTTTTTTGTTGAAAACTAATTTTTTTAAATGAAAATTTAACTATTTAAATTTTTATTATAAATTTATATATTTTTTTAAATTTTCAATTATTTGGATGGAAATTCATGTATTTTTATGAAAGTTTGTCTTTTTTGGTAGAAAAATCGTCTTATTTGAAAATTCTTCTTTTTGGCTGAAACTTAATTTTTTAAACTGAAAATTGAACTATTTCATTTTTTATTGTAAATGTATCTTTTTTAGTTGAAAATTTAGATATTTATTTTAAAAATACATATTTTGTTGAAAATTTGTCTTTTTGGATGGAAAATTCAACTATTTTCGTAAAAAATTAAATTCTTTTTGTTAGAAAACTAATTTTTTGGGTATAAAATTAATTTCTTTGGTTCAAAATTTGATTGAAATCTTAAAATTAAATTTCTTTGTTGTTATAAATCAACTTTTTTTAACTAAAAATTTCACTGTTTGATTTTCAGTTGATTTTTTTTTTTTTAGGAGAAGATTCAACTGTTCGGTTGAAATTTTATCTTTTTTAAATGAAAATTCATAAATTTGATTGCAAGTTTATTTTTTTGTGAGATAATCTTATTGATTAAAACTTCATTCCCTTGGTTGAAAACTCGTCTTTTCAGATTATAAATTTAAAAATTTTTGAGGAAAGTTAATTTCTTTAGTTGAAAATTTATTTTTTGGTTCATCAATTTAGTTACAAATTTTTCTCATTGTTTCAAAATTGAACTATTCTGTCAAAAATTCGTTTTCTCAGTCAAAAATGAACCAGCATTGTAAAAAAATTTGAAAAAGTCATTTGTTTGTTTTGTTGTTATTGGAAATTCAATTTATTTGTTGAAAATTAGTCCATTTTGATTGCCTCCAAGTGTTTTTGTTCTAAAAGTAAAATCTTTTTTGACTCTAATATTAACTATTATATTATAACTGATGTCATTTCATATAAAAATCAATATTTTGTATGAAAAATGTTAAATTTCACAAAAATAAATATTAATTTTAACAGTGCTTTTTGCAGTTGTATTTTTTCTGACCGTCGCTTCTTCTATGGCTCTAAATCGTTAGAAAATTTTTTTTAAGAAAAATTTTTAAAAACAAATAATTATGTTTTAAGATTATCTATTTATTTTTAAATTGAAAACAGTATAGTTGTAGAGAATTTTTTTCCGAAAAAATAAGCCGTCATTTATTAAAATGCAATTATTTTTTAAAAATTGTTAAGAAGCGGCGTTCAAAAAAAAATTCAAAATAATGTTGAAAGAATAAGATCAGTTATAATATTTTGATTCTGAAAATCACAGATAAACTATTTTGTAGGAAATTGGAATTTTTTTATTTTAATATCTTTTTTTGAAAATGTAACTATTTTGTTGAAAAACCGTTGTTTTTGGTTAAAAATGTACTTTTAAACTGAAAATTTCACTATTCCAGATAAAGATTCACGATTTTGATTGTAAATTCATCTTTTTGGTTGCAAGTGTATTATTTTGTTGAAAGTTAATTTTGTTGTGTTTAAAAATTTATATCGTTTATTTGAAAATTATGTATTTTGTTTAAACAAAATTTTATTAATTAATTTTAATAGCTCAAATAAATTTTTCTGCAAATTTCTGTGTTGGAAGATTTTCCTATTACAATTGGTTCGTTCTGAACCATATTTATGGTCAGATCAAGGATAAATATCGCTGGTTCAGCTATCAATTTTTTTTTATTCGTCTTACATACGTTTTCTCTTCACTTTTGCCATTAAATTACACCTTCGAACAAGTGAAGTGACTGGTATTACAGGCAGAGTTACGTGCTATTGTCGAGAGTCGAGAACGCGTGCCGCTAGTTAATTAAAGAATGAAAGTGCCGATTCCCCGTTTCGATTCTATCCGATCCGATCGCGCATCCGTGATTTTCTATCGTCCCAGCGGAAGCGCCTCCTTCCTCGCTTGCGAGTTAATCGCCTCTGCTACGTCATTCGACTACAATTTTCGACTTCGAGTTCGACTTAAATGCACTCAGCTGATTATCTTCTTCTGCAATCTCTTCAACCGTTCAAATCGTTAGGAATCTGACACGTGGCCTTTCAAATCAAACCTCTTATAGTGAAAAAACTATTATTTCCTGTCCTTTTCCCTCCGTTCCCTACTTTCCTTCCTAATTCCTCACTTCCCAACTCTTACACTACTTTTCCTACTTTTTTTCTCATCGCTATCTACTCCTTTAACTTTCTCTAGCTCTCCTACGTCCTCTCCCATCACCATCACTCTTCGTATCTCTCCTAGTTCCTGTATCATCGCCCCTACCCGCTCTCTCTACTTCCCTTAACTTTCATACATTCCCACTAATCATTTTACCTTGCTTCCTCTATTTTTTTCCATTTATTTCTCCAATACGCCACACTCTCCTCACTGTTTTAATTATCAGTACGCTTCTACCGCCTCCTTTCGCCAGCCATCAGTTTCCAACACTTCCATTACTTTTTCTACATACCTTCTCATCGTTCGCTACTCTTATGATATTCCATAGATCTCCTAGTGTTCATACCTCTCTTCTTATCACCGTCACTTTTCTTACATCTCCTACTTCATATATCATCGCCCCTACCCGCTTTATCCACTTCTGTTACACCTCATACTGTCCCACCCATCGGTTTTCGTTGATTCTTCTACTTTTCCTTTACAACTTATTCTTACAATAGTTTACCTTCTTCTTGCTTCTCCAGCTAACAGTCCAACTCTTGTGCTTCCCTTCCCTTGTTCTCACTTCCCAACCCCTCCACTATTCCCTTGATTTTCTTTCTCATAGCCTCTTCTCGTAGCCCCTCGCTTTCTCTAACTTCTACGTCTCCTAGCCTCCCTTTAATCACTGTCACTTCTCGTACCAATTCTACTTCCCTTATCTTAGTCTCTACCTACTCCCTCGATTTGTATAACCACTTCTATTTCCCAAACCATCATTTTATCTTGCTTCCTCTACTTCTTACCAAGTTATTCATTCAATACTTCCCCCTGTAGTCGCATCTCCAGCTAAGAGTACCCTTCTCCTGTTTACCTTCCTGAGCCCTCACTTCCCAACCCTTCCACTACTTTCCCTACTTACCAGTCCATCACTCCCTAATCCTCTCACTTTCTCAAGTTTTCCTACCTCACCTACATACCCTTTCATCACCCTAACTTCTCCTATCTACCCTACTTTCCATATTATAACCCCTACCTGCTTCAATCACTTCTCCTACCCCTAATAATTTCTCACTACTTTGGTTTCCTTTGCTTCCTTTACTTCACCTTTCCAACTTATTTCTTTAATTACTTCCATTTCTACTCACTTTTTTAGCTAACAGCATCCTGCTTCTTTTCCCCAGTCCTTAATTTCCCTCCTCTAAGCACCCTAATTTATAATAATTTCCCTACTTTCTTCTCACTTCCCCGAACTTCTCCAACCCTTACTTTCCCTAATTCCACGCACTTCTCCGAGTTCCAATCACTTCTCCTACCCCTCATAATTTTTCACTTCTTTGGTTTCCTTTGCTTCCTTTACTTCTCCTTTCCAACTACTTACAACTACTTCCCTGTTATTTATTACCCTCTCTTCTCATACTTCTTCTTTACTAATTTCCCCTGCTTCCCTTCACCTTATTTCACCTCACTCCCCCATCACTACCCCATCACTTCCCCATCACTTCAACATCACTTCTCCTCTTTGTAAAAGAGTACGACGAATGGACGGATAGGCGACGCATAGTGGCAAAAAATTTTTTTGGTTTAAGATAATGTAGAGCCCATAAATATTAAGAAAATTGAAATTTTTTTGTATTCAATGCTCCTCCCCTATACACCCTAATTTCTAATAATTTCGCTCATTTCCCCTCCCTAGCTTGCACTGACTTCTACTTTCTCTCCTTTTATTTCCCGTACTCTCCCTTACCTTTCTCAATTTCCCTTAATTCTCCTCACCTCATTTGCTCTACTTTCCTACTTTTTTCCTCTTTTTCTTTTCCTTCTATCTTTTTCTTTTTTTTCTTTTTCTTTTTTTTTCTTTTTCTTTCCTCTACTTCCTACCCTTTATTTATCGTCCGTTGCCCTCCATCATGTCCAATAGGACAACAACTTCTAATTTCCCTCATCCCTAATTTTTCCCCGCTACCCTCCCAAAATTGAATATCACTTCCCCTCCCTTCTCCTCATTCGAAAAAAAGTAAGACGAACGGATGGATATACGACGCACAGTAGAAAATAATTACTTTTATGGTTCAAAATAAAGAAAAAAGCCATAAGATTTCAAAAAAAGTTTTTGAGCCTGATTTTTGATTTCGTTTTTTAATTTGTTCATAAATAAACAAATGTGAGAAAAAATTTCAACTTTTGTAATCGCCCAAATTTCACAGATTTACTTTAGATAAAGATATTTCATAAAAATAAAAGAAACTAAAAAAAAATGTTTATACTAAAATTATTGGTTGAAAATGTGCTTTCTATAATTTTAAAATAATTTTACGTTCTTTTTAAGTCAAACTGAAAAAAATTTAGATACAAACAAAATTATCATAATGAAGAAAACCCCTCTTAAGATTATACTAATTAATATTATAAACAAATTTAACAAAAAAATGCAATTATTCACGTATTTTTCGACAGAAAAATAAGTATTTTTTTCGATGTCAATTAAAAAAAAAATAAGGATCCTTATGATAATTTTAGCAAAATTAAAAATTTGATGATAAACTTGACTATCATCTTAAACAAATTTAATGAAAAATGCATTATTCGGACATCTATTCAAGAAAATTTTTTTTTTTTTAATGTCAGTTTTTTTAAAATTTTAAATTGATTTTAATTTCAGCAACATTTATAAAAAGTTTCATAAAAAAAATAATTTTTTAAACAAATATGATAAAAAAACGCATTATTCGGGCATCAGTCAAAGGAAAAATTTATTTGTTTCGATGTTAAAAATTTAGAAATCTACAATTTTAAAGATTAAAAATTAAATAAATCATTCAATTACTAATATATTAATTTCAAAAAGTTTAAATTTTATCTATTTTTATTGTTTTTATTGTTTAACCTTCAACTTATAATCGAAAATTTTTAAAATTTTACTTTAAAAATAAAAAATAAAATACAAAATAAGATCTTTATAATCCTAATATTTTAAATTTAACAATTTTAAGCTTATTAATTCGAAATTGTTTTTTTAAAGGTGTGTTTAAAATGTTCAATATTTTGAAATATTGTCAAATAAAAATAATTTAATTTGTAATTTCTAGTTACTAATTAAATTGTGCAGTATCAAGTGACATTCAAAGTGATGAAAGAAATATTTTCTACTAAAAAATGTGATTGTAAACAAAAATTTGTACCCTGTTTTTGAACAAATAAATTCGTTATTGTCATTAGATAAATTATATTTAGATAATTACATATAGAAAAATTATATATAGTTTAAAAATAAATACGTTAAAAATTAGAGCCTATAGTAAAATAAAAATATCAGAAAATAAGAGACCCTTGTGTTCTATTATTTTGTTTTTTTCATAAAAAGCTATTGCGCAACATTTTGTTCTGATAAAAAAAAATGTTTTCAAATTTTTGCCCAAAATGGATCGGAAATACCGAAAAAACATATTTTTCTTTATTTACTTTAAAATTATTGGTTGTATTAAAAAATTGTTTACATACAAGTTATGTATGAAAATCATCTTTTTTTGGCAATTTTTTTTATTTGAACAACCCTTTTTGAGCAAAATTAAAAAAAGGTGAAAAAAATGTATGATAAAATTGTTTATAATTTTTAAAATTGGTAGGGATTTTTAATTTTACTTACAAGAAGTAGAAACAACAACAAAAGAAGAAACTCAAAAAATGTTTACAGGCATACAAAAATAAAGAAAATAAATTAGAACAAAAATTACAGGAAATTTTGTGAAACTTAATCTTGTTCGATTTTATATTTGTGATCATTGCATTTCAATTTTGTCGCCCTGGGTCAGATAAATAATTTTTTTTCGTTTCAAAATTGCAAGTTCTTTCAAAATTTTATTAATTATAAATTATAAATTATAAAATTTCTACTGTTCTGTTGTCATTTATCGTATTTAGTTGTAGTTTCCTGTAGAAAAATTTAAAGGTTTTAAAAATTTTTTTAATTTTTTTTATCAGGGATTCAGGCAACTAAAATTTTTTTGGAGAAACTTTGAATGAAACTAATAAAATAACAAAACAAAAAAGATATATTTTTTTAGATTTAAAACTTTGAATTTAAATTCAATGCAGTCCTTTAATATTTTAACTAAATAAATCAGTCATTTTTAATCATTTTTAATTTTTAATTTTAATTTAATAATCATCATAAAGAAATCAGTTTTTTATGGTTTTCTAGGCAATTTCGGCAAAAAATTTCAGATTTATTTTTCCACAACCAACGTGTAAAAACGCTTTTTTTCATTTTAATTTTGGTATTTAAAAATAGTAATAATAAAACAAATGGAATTTAAATTGATAACAATCGAGCCAAAAAGTAAAAATTTCGAACTAGAAGATTTCCGAATTCAATCAACTGAAAAATGTTTTTTCAATAAATGTTATTTATTTATTGAAAATTTAATGATTATATATTGTTTTTAGTGTTAATTTTTTTTAAATGATTCTTTCAATTTAAAATTATAATAATTATTGCATAAAAATTGTATAAAAAATTAATTTAAAAAAACGTGTGCCTAAATCAAAAAAAGAAATTGCTACCGAAATTTTCTCCGAACCTAATAACATTTTTCCAACCAAACTTTCAAAGATTCAATAAGCACTGATTTACCTCAAAGTAACTTATTAATTTTTTTCTTCAGAATTATTAATTCAAGTTTTGAGAACATGTTTTCTGATGCAACAATCGTATGGATAGGAGTGGGATGGAAAATTAGGGAGGGGAAAGAGGGGAAGTAATGGGATCTAGGGAAAGTAAGGAGAGGAAGAGTAGGTGGCGATAGAAGGAAAATATTAGAAGTAAGAAAAATAGAGAAGGGATGAGTCGGTGAAGTGATGGGAAAGTAGAATAAGAAAGATGCAGTGAGGAGAAAGAAAGTACGAGAGCTAGAAGATGTAAGGGGTGAGGTACGAGATATGAAATAGGAGAGGTATGGGAAGTACGTAGAGGAGAAGTATTAATGGTAGGAGAAGTGATGAGAGATGCACTAGATATGAAGTAGAAGAGTTATAGAAAATAAGGGGAGAGATAGTGAAGGAATTAAGGAAAGATGAGAAAGGAGAGGAGATCAAGGAGAGGAAAGCAAGGAGAGGTAAGTAAGGAGAGGGGAGTAACAGGAGGAGAGTAAGGGAGAGGCGAAGGAAAGTGTGTGAAGGGAGGGAAAGTAGAGAAAGCAATAGAAGCGAGGAAGGGGGAAGCTAGAGAGGTAGGGAAAGTTGGAGAAGGGGTTAAGAGCGATGAGACGAGAATTAGGAGGGGTACGAGTAGGGAAAGTTGAAGGCAAAGTATGTAGGCGTAGTAGGAGTGATAAGAACATGAAGGAGAGTATTGGAAGGAGCATTGAAGGAGAGATTGATGATAGACACATCAGAGAAAGTAGAAGTGAGGGGAAGTGAGGGGGCAAAAAGGATAGTGGAGGAAAGGAGGGTAACTAGAGATAGTAAAAGGAGGGATTTATGGGCGGAGAGTGAATTTAGTTGAAATTGTCTACTTTGTCTAGTTTTAATTTTAATTTCTTTATTCATTATTATTTATTATTGACAGGAGTCACAAATTTGTTTTAAGTTTTTAATGCAATATAAGAATTTCATCCGGTTATGTTTATGACTCTCGCGTGTAGGGATTGGCAGAAAAGAGGTGGAGGAATAAAAAAAAAGAAAAAAAAACAGAAAAATATATATATGTTGTTCACACCTTAGTTCCTCCAATTTCCTCCTTAATCCTTTGAGACTTATCAGTATCGTCGTTTCAACTGGAAAGTAGTTTTCAAAACTCTTGTAATCAGCGCTGTCATTACACGACTTTTCTCGTACTTACTCGACACTATCACTGTTAAATGCTCGACACACAGACATAGATTTTCAAAAAAGAAAAATTCCTTTTTAAACTTTTATTTTGCAGTCTCCGATAGATTTAGTTTTATCAATATTAAACAAAGACTTTATGAAATAAGTATTATTACCACAACCTAAAATATGTTTTTCGAATTACCCAAATTTTGTTTGTCTCAACCAAGGAATTAATTTGGTTGAAGCAAACATTTTTTTGGTCTAATAAACAAAAATTTTCTTAACTTTACCAAATTTTTGTTGGAAAGCAACCTAATTTTTTATTTTTCCTAATCCATAATATTTAAACGCAAAAAGTGACTCAAATTGACCAACATGAAATTAAAATTTAAGTAGTGATCTTTGAAATTAAAAAAAATTCCATTTACAAGACTTTTAAAAATTAAAGTTAGATTCAAAAGATTTCAAATAAATTAGAAAAAAAAATTCTGTTAAATTCAGAAACATTGAAGTGAATGTTAAAAAATTGAAGAAACGTGAGAAGAAGCTGATGAAATTCATAAAATTTCACCAATTAAAAAGAAATTTAATTGAAATACAAACAAACTGAAATATAAAAAATTAATTTAATTTAATAATTTTGAAATTAGGTTAGAAAAAATCACGTAAAGTCAATAGAGTTATATAAAACAACTAAAAATTCAAGGCGAGATTAAAAGACTTCAAGATGAATCGTACAAAAATTAAAAATAATTTTAAAAATTCATTAATTGTGTAAAATTAAGTGAATATAAATAATTTAGGTGAATTAATAATAATTTTAAGTGAATTGAAGAAAATTAAAAGTTTAAAAAAATCACGGAATGCAGTAAATTTGAATTGCGTGAAATTTATATAAAAACACTTTTTGCATAATTTAACTTGAAATAATATAACAATAGCATGATCAGCCAAAAAGATGACTTTTTAACAGAAGTCACATTTTCAAGCAAAATACTTTTATCAGAAAAATATGCATTTTTTATCGAAAAAATAAAATTTCCAACCAAAAAGAACACTTTTGAACAGAAGATAAAAATTTTTTAAGCTAAAGGGATGAATTTTCAAGGAAAAGTTACTTTTCAACTGAATATTTGGGCTTTCTACCAAAATAGTTTAATTTTTACGGAAAATATTAATTTTCTAAAGAAAAGTTCATTTTTAACCCAATAGCTGAATTTTCTTACTCCCTCTCGAAAGAAATTAATTTTCAAAAAATTAAATTTTTAGTTGAAATTAAAACTGGATTTTTAAGAAAGTAGTTCAAGTTTTAACAAAATAGTTAAATTTTTATCCAGAAAAGACAAATTTTCAAGGAAATAAATAAAACCCTGTACAGATTTTTTTTACAAAAAGACATGCATTTAAAATTTTTTTAAATACTTTTCAAAAAAAGAGTTTAATTTTTGATAAAAATATACGTTATTTTTTCACCCAACTACATAGTTAAACTTTATTAGAAAATAGTTACATTTATCTAAATAAATGAAATTTCAAGCAAAATAGATCAATTTTCAACGAAAAATATAATTATTGATATTACTTGAAACAAAAAAGATTTTATGTTGAAATCAAACACAGTTGAATACAAACAAAAAAAGACACATTTTAGACAAAATAGCAGAATCCTTAACTCAATAAGATTAAATTTCTGTCAAAAAGTGTTATATGTTGTTCTTCATATAAAAATGACTGAATTTGTATTTAATTTCAAATGAAGGAAATTCCTTTACTTCAGCGTATATTTCTGTACCTTGCTAATAAATTATACAATCAGATTGATTTTTTCCAACTATCTGAAAAAGGGGGGAAAATAGTATCTAAGTCGTTCGTTTTTAGA
>JAAAKG020035757.1:0-19310 GCA_010014905.2 Druon quercuslanigerum
CAGATGGACCGATTTCAAGATTTTATTAACAGCGCAAAGGCTATCATGTTTTGAGGCGTTGTATTCAAGTGCCATTCCAATGTATATAGGGCGCATAAAATAAACTAAAAAAAATTTTTTAACGTATTTTAAGAGTATATTTATTAGGAATAACAAACTCTACATCAATATCTTTCTTAACTTTCTAATAAAAAATTGACAAAAATAGCATTTTTTCGAGCGTTTGAAGTAGAATCCTAAATACACACTTGCGTGAAAGAAAAGCATTTTTTGGATCTCTTTTTTATTTTTATTTGAAAATAAGATTCTGAAACGAAGTTAATATAAAGTTAATCATGAGAAATATTGTGCTAATCATTTATTACGCTTAGCAGTATTTGTTTTAATTTTCTTTAGCAGTACCATATCTTACAATCTAAATAGTCGGTTCAACTAAGCATTTATCTCATCTAAATTTTAATTTTGAATATGTTTTAAACGTTTGTTAGTTTGCTTCTCAAAATAAACTATGCAAATATAACCATAGTTTTTGTTTTATATACGTTAATTTTGAGGCCCATGTTCTTCATGCTTGCATTCAATTTATTCAACATTCTTTGCAAATCTTCGATAGATTCTGCCATGACAAGCTTATCATCTGCGAACGCTAACCCACGTACCCTTACTGTTTCGAGATCCACACCTTCTTCGTCGAGAAGAGCTGTTCTTAAACACTTTTTCATAAATAATATAAATAGCCATGAAGACATACCGCATCCTTGTTTATCGCCTTGCATACTATCGAACCAGGCACTCAATTTCCCATTTACCCGTACATTCGCTTCGCTACCCGTATATATTGTTCCTATAGCTTGTAGGAGCCATCCATTTACACCTTACTCTTTCAGGACTTCCCAAAATTTACTTCTATTTACCTTGTCGGAAGCTTTTTTTTAGGTAAACAAATGCACAGAAAACTTTTTTCCCACTCTCAAACTTTTTTCTGTCATTTGCCTTAAGCTAAATATTTCAACCGCACATGAGCTTCCTGGCATAAACCCATTTTGGACTTCCCAAATCTTTTCTTCTGTTATTTCCATTATCTTACGAGTAAGTATTTTTGAGTATATTTTACTCATGGTACTTAATAAGCTGACCTCTCTGTAATTGTTGCTGCCGCTTCTATCTCCCTTTATTTTGTATATTGGCACGGTAATCGTTTTTTTCCAATCACCTGGGACTTCGCCCATTTCGATGCATAAGTTTATCAATTCGCACAATCTCTGTGGTATGTACTAGCCACCGAGTTTAAGCATTTCAGCGTTATTACTGTCTACCCCGGAAGCCTGACCGTTTTTTAAGTTCTTGATTATATCCCTAACCTCAGTGACACAGACTTTCTCAATTGAGTTTTCTAACCCATTGTGTTCTACGTCGCAGTTTTGGTTTCCCATAGGTTCATCTCCGGTTTGTCCCCTAAAATGGTCTCTGAAAGCGTCTATAATCCCGCATGACTCATATTTCCCCTTTACTATTTCTCGTGTCGAAAAGTTCTGTACTTCTATTTCCCTTCATTGCTTTATAAAGTAGTTTCTTGCTTCCTTCAAAGTCGTATAAATGCCCTAGAACAAAAATTTCTTTCTAATTGATTAAAATGATCTAACTAACCTTGAGGGACAATAAAGTGAAAATTTGTAGAGATATACCCGTATACATATATGTTTTTAATTCTTCCCTAGTGTGTTGAAAAAAGTTAATTAAAAGCGGGAAAATAAATTAAGCGCTCTTTCGTTTTCATTTATCCTGGACTGCATACTAGTGCATTGTGGTGTGTATTTTCATGCCTACGTGATGTGTATTATACATGTGAAGCGCAATAGGGATAGGACTGTAAACCCAAAATAACGTATTCCGAAAATAGTTCGGGGTTCCTAGCTGCTTGATTTGTGTGTGACATTTGGTACAAAGGTTTACATGAAACAGTGTGTTATTTGTTCTCCTAGTGGATTTTTCTGTCCCTTTCATTTACCCTACGATTCATCATCGTGAGCACTATATGTGATGAATGCATTCCAAAACTAACGATTCTTTAATTGCTGGTTTCTTTATGGATGACTCGATTTTTCACTCTCACTTTTATGCACACTTTCTTTTATAGTGAAATTCTGTTATCTAATAATTTGTTGTCGTTTCTTTTTTAAATTGCCGATGGCTTTAGATTTCTCTGCATGTCT
Source organism: Druon quercuslanigerum (assembly GCA_010014905.2). Lineage (NCBI taxonomy): Eukaryota > Metazoa > Arthropoda > Insecta > Hymenoptera > Cynipidae > Druon > Druon quercuslanigerum. Next base: position 2,214 of record JAAAKG020035757.1, read on the forward strand.
AACATTCGTTAAACATCAAGAATTGGATGAAATCACATACCAAGTAGTGGAATGTGCTATTACACGTTAACTCGCTTGCCATTTCACAATCAATCAATGGAACCAGAGTTACTTTTTGCGACCCTTTGTCGACACACGTATCATTTACCAAGTTCTTGTTCCAGCGACAAATCAAATTGGATTCAGACTGCAGTGACTGGTTTCTGGAATGATAGGTTAATGTATAATTTCACGAAATATGGTAGATTGAATTGTAGCTTTAGGTGACTGAAGCTTCCAGGTGACTATATATGTACGTATATTGAAGGCAAAGTTTTATATGATGAATCTAAATTCCTTCAATTTGGATATGTTTAAATTAAATCAAATGTGTCATCTATAATTATGGCATTTTGCTACTATTTTGAAAAAATGACGCTATCTATTTTCACAAGTTGTTCGTTAATGTTAATATTTTAAAGCTTTTAGATTATTTAAAAAGATATAAATAGAATTTAGAGAATTACAAAGAATTTCTAGAGAATTTTAAGGAGTATATTGAATGGAATGAAATTTTAAGAAACTTTAACGGACTTAATGGCGTTTTTTTATGGGGTCTCAGAATATTTCAAATATTTAAACATTTTAAAATGAATTTTAAGAGATATTAAAAATTTCAAACTGTTGGACAATATTTCAAAATATTTCTAGGTATTTAAAAAGATTTATGGGTCATACTCATTTTAAAGAATATATAATATTCAAAAACAATCAAAGTCAAGAGATTCACAAATTTCTAAGGAATTTTGAATGATTTCGTAAGATTTCAGAAGCTTTAAATGATTTCAAGAGTTCTTGAAGGATTTCAAAGCTTTTGGGGTACTTAAAAAAATTACAAGGAATTTAACGCGATTTTACCATTTTTAATGGGTTTTAAAGAATTTCATAGGATTTCAGTAAATTGCAAAGGATTTTAAAAAGGTATCCAGGATATCAATGCAATATTTAAAAGATTTAATAGGATTCCAACGCATTTCTTGAGGACTTTATTTTGTAAATGAAATGAAATGCAATTTCAAGGGCTTTAAGTGATTTAAGAGACTCATAAAATTTCAAAAGAAATTATAAAATTTCAAAGGATTTTTAGTTATTTTACGGGATTTTGAAGGTTTCAAATTATTTAAAAAAATTAACGATTTTTATAGTAATTTTTCGAGGATCCCTACAGATTTTAAGAGTTTTTGAAGGATTTCAAAGCTTTTGGGGCATTTTAAAAAATTATAAGAAACTTAACGAGATTTTCCAATTTTTAATGGTTTTCAAAGAATTTCATAGGATTTCATTAAATTGCAACGGATTTTAAACAGGTATCCAGGATATCAATGAAATATTTTAAAGATTTAAAGGGATTCCAACGCATTGATCGAGTACTTTAGGGAGTAAATAAAATTAAAGGCAATTTCAAGTGCATAAAGTGATTTAAGAGATTTATAGGTTTTCAAAAGTAATTATAAGGTTTCATAGGATTTCTAGAGATTTTAAGAGATTTTGAAGATTTCAAGAGATTTAAAAAGATTGACGTTTTTTATTAAAAAAATTTAGAGAATCTCAACAGATTTTACGAGTTCTTGAAGGATTTCGAAACTTTTTGGGTATTTTAAAAGATTCCAAGGAATTTAACGAATTGATCTTTTTTAGTTAAAAACTCAGAAATTTGGTTAACAATATATGTATTTTGTTTTAAATTGGTCTTTTGTCGCCGAAAGTTAATATTTTTAAATAAAACTTCAACTACCTGGTTGAAGATGAATTTTTTCATTGAAAATTCAACCCTTTTTAATCGTCTTTTGGAGCTAAATAATTATATTATATTCGTAGAAAATTCTACAATTTTATGGAAAACAAAGTTTTTATTTAAAAATTGAACTGCTCTCTAGCGAATTAGTTTATTTGCTTCAATATCCAACAGTTTGGTTGCATTTTATTTTCTCTCTTAACCGAAATATCTTTTCTGTTTGAAAATCCAACTTTTTTGGTGGACATTGAATCTTTTTTTTTTATAATTCGACCATTTTTTTGAAAAATCGTCTTTGTAAGTTGAAACTTCATCTATCTGGAAAAAAATTCAAATATTTGCTTAAAAATTCGCCCCTTTTGCTTGAAACTTCAACTATTTGTTTGTAAATGTAAAAATGGACTATTTTGTGAAAAGGTCATCTTTGTTGTTCGAAAAGTCAACTGCGTTGTTGAAAATTCCTGTTTTGTGAATGAAAATTCATATTTTTATTAAAAAAGATGTTGATTGAAAATTCTACGGGATTGTTAAATATACATTTTTTGCAACTATATTATTCCAAATTTGTCTTTTTTGCTGAAAAGTTAATTATTATTTGTTTGTTGAAAATGTAACTATTTGGTATAAAAAGTCGTTGCAAAACCATCTTTCTTGGTTGAAACTTCATCTTTTCGGATTAAAAAGTAAATTATTATTACACCATTAAGCCGTTTCCCTTTCGGGGTGATTTCTAAAAAATTCGTATTCTTAGCTGGAAAAGTCTCTCATAGAAAATTAGTCTTTTTTAGTAAAAAACTAATATTTTTTTGTTGGAAATGCAACATTTCTTTGAAAGTGCAATATATTTCGATTTGAAATCTTAAGCGTTTCATGTTGAATTAAACATGTGACCCCATTTGTGAAGTCACCCTTGAGGGTTCAAGCTTTTTATCATGATCTATGACGAAGAACGTGGACGATGGAAAAGGTGTTCAGAATAGCCTGACGTAGTTTTTGAAGGGCCCCTTACTGAATAAATTCGTCAATTGAACCTTTAACGAATTATATTTGTCTGAACAATAGATAAATCAGAGTTAGTCAAAGCGTACTAATTCAGATTGAGAGAAATGGAGTACAGAGACTCCAGAATCTTCTCATTATAACATAAAATAATGTCAGGCTGTCAAGTTACGTATAGTGAATTGACGTCTGAGTGAAAATCGTGGGCGTTTTGAGCAGACCCAAATCTTGAAGGAACTCGAAAATTGGATCATGGCCAGCAGCCTGTGCTCTGACCCGATGAATTTCTGTGGATAATTTTGCCATCGGAGAAGGCGTGTACGGAAGCTCGTTGGCGAAAGAGGATATGAATGGGGTCGGGAGAGTGGAGAGAAAAAAGCCAAAAGCAAGAAGAGATCAAACGGGGGTGACGAGTTGGAGCCACAATAGTACCCGGGTGGAGCAAGGGGCAACAGGTTACACCTAATGACCTAACCTATACATAAGGTTTTGTTCCACGCGCGCGTCCCGGGCCGCCGCGCCGCGCTGTGCCACGTGCTCCCGCTAAATATAATTCTCGTGTCTTTGGTTCGTCGCTTGTCTGCAGAGATTATCCATGAGTTGTAAACTTCTTCAAATTTATGAGAATACTAAACCGCAGAATAGAAATTTAAAAAAAAATCGATTCAGTGGTCGGCTTCCCATGTAGTTTCAGGGTGGCCATTGCACCAGGAAACCGGGAAAAGGCAGGCACGTTATTCTTTGACTGGAAACTTGGTAAATAATTAGACAAAAAATGTATCTAGTCATTAGAGATATCACGAATTTCATATCGCATTAAATAATACAATTTAAAATAAGTTGGATTTTTTTTTTTAATTGTTAAGTGGTCATTCTAGTACACGGAAAATAATGGATGTCTAAATGTAGATGTTCAAAGAGTAAGATTTTCCCACCTAACATGCAGATATTCATGACAAATATTTACTATCTTTTCGAGATGTTAGGCGTAAAAATATTTTTTTGTTAAGCTGAAACACATTCAGATGTTAAAATCGTCCGAGCGCATGCGCATAATGCAATGGACTTTCACGACTATATTTGACGGCTATATATTTTCGATATTACAATGATGGAATGTTACAATTTTTGAACATTTCCAAAGAATTAAAATTAGCTATCTTTAATTAAAATTAGATAACGACTTTTGTCTGTCCGTACTCAACACGAGCGACGTATGATCTTAAGTTTCAGTTAAAGTTTGACTCGAACACAATTATAAATTTAAAATAAAATGTGAGTTTAAGTAACGTAAAGTTGATAGAATTTTAAATGCAGATTACAGATCATTCGTTCTCCGCTTACGTACCCAATTTGTATTTTTTATTTTGAATTAAAAATATTAAACATAACCTCAAATTCACTGAATGTATCATTTGATCGACATGTCATGCCGTTTATCTGCTTTTCGTTCATGTGCGAACATTAAAGTTTTATTTTAAATTTACAAATAAGTTATTAATTCGTTTCTTAAATCACCAGAAATAATTAAACTCCTAAAATATTTACAGACGTTATTGGACATAACTATACATGTAATATCTCGGATATTTCAAATGAAAATTTTGGTTCTTAGTAAGCAACATCTCACTTTTTAATATCTACAGATGTTAACTTTGAAAATCTAGATTGCTGCCCTATAGTTAAATGTAAAATATGTTTATCCTGAACATCGAGATGTTTCGTTTGATCATCCATTTTTCTCCGTGTAACAACCCCCGAAAAAATGCTATTTTTGTGAATTTTGTATGAGATTAATGATAAAAATATTGATGTAGCATTTGTTAGACTTAATAAGTACACTCTTGAAATATATATTTTTTTAAATTATTAATTTTATACACTTGTTATACACAAAAACGTTAGTAAAACGGAACGCCTCGAAAAGTAGGTAGGCCACGGCTTGCTGAAAAAATCTCGGAACTGGGACTGCGGAAAAAGAAAAATCAAAAAGTTTTTTTCTGTTTAAAAGGGCCCAGTTTCAAGATATTTTCAACAAACCGGAACTACCAGTTTTTTGAGGCGCTGCGTTTGACTGACGTTTTTGTGAAAAGTGCACAAAATAAATATATAAAATTTTATAATGAATTTGAAGATTGTATTTATTAATCCTAACAAATGTTACACCAATATATTTTTCAATAATCTCATATAAAATTGACAAAAATTTCGTTTTCTTCGGAGTTAGTTACTAGAATGGCCCCTTAAGTTCAATTGCTCAAACCTGGAAATCCTTGAATTTTTCGTTCTGAAATTTGTATTCCCTTTAAGAAAAAAATATGTTTTTAACTTGCTCTTTGCTGAACATTGCGATTTTTCGTCCGATTTGTATTTTTTGTTTTCTTTGAAAGTAATAACACAAACCTTTTTAACAATTGATTCTTCATTTTATCACGGTGAAGAACCACGAAGCTACAGTCGAAAATATTAAAAAATTTCTCATTTATATCTGATTTTTCAGCTTTAACAACAATACAATGTCATTTTACGAAATCCAATAATATTTTGCTGCAATTTTTTTTAAGTAAGTTAAATTTATCATCTAATGTGATTTTATTTATTAGAATTGGTTGGAATTTGACTAAGTTATTAAGCACTACTTCTACGGCATGACAGTGTAATTTACGAGGTTCAAAAATTTCAAAAATGTCCAGAATTTTTCGGTAATTTATAATAATTTATCAGTCGTTTATATTATTTTATCTCTTCGTGCTGATCCAATCGCAACTTAAAGCAATTCTTTTAAATTAGGCTGCAAAGCGATAGTAAGTTTACTGCTCCTGAAAAATGCCATAAAAAGTCTTTTTAAGACACTTGTAAAGATTAACCATGCTAATGTGCCACTTTACGGAACGAAGAAAGGTGTCAAAAAGCAACGTTATCGTGACTATGCCGTAAGAAAGACTTTGCACTTTGCATATCTTGTTGGCGTTTAATTCAAAAGAATGATTCTGAACAGCAATTGGACCAACACGAAGTGATAAGGTACCATAAATGACTAGTAAATTATTATGAATTACCCAAAAATTAACATAAATTTTCGAAAGTTTATGTTAATTGTTCGGTCCTTTATTTATGGCATCTTATCACTTCATAAGATACCATAAATGGCTAATAAATTATTATGCGTTACCGAAAAATTAACATAAATTTCCGAAAATTTGTGGAAATTATTTATAAATATGTAAAAAATGTGGATATCTTACATATCTTGGAATTGTTGTACACCTTAAATTTCAACAAATATCTAAAATTTCTAAATTTACCAAAACTTTCTCTAATGTCTGTTATCTAAAAAATTTATTTTTATTTTTCAGTTTCCAGCTTCAGAATCTTGTCTTCACTTTATATGTGTGAAAAAATAGCGTGTGTAATGCAAGAGTAATTGGGGTTTTTTTATCTTGTGGAAGTTTGCCGCCTTCGGCTACCGCGGCCTTTGCCTCATGCGGAAAAACTTCGCACTCGCTTAAAAATACCAACATTACTCCTTTGTCACATAATATACTATTTAGGGATCGTTTGCATGCGCTAAAATTACCTTTATAATGGAGGTGTGATAAAATTGTCTTTCATGAAAGCTTTAAGATATGTTTCGTCTTATTGCCTTTGAAAAACAACATTTCGGTCTTGTCAAATTAATCATATTTTGGCCACAAAAGATTCTTTAACTTTTTTGTAGAACCTGCCTGATATGAAATTTATTCGGTCTATTCATCTTTCATTTTTATCAACTTTCTGCCCTCACTTCCATTATTGCCTTGTTGAAATGATCATTTCAATATAAATGAAATGTGTGTATGGTACATCCACTGCAATATCTCTTATTGAGATCTGTCTGAGGCTGCGTATGGCCGATGTGAAATATTATGTTCAATACAGTATTGAAGATTTTCATATAAATTTCCGACTCTTTCAACTCTACGCATCTCTATTCATATACTCCTTTCAAATTCGAGATGAACTCACTGTGGGCGCATCCTCGATCACGAGGCATCTCAGCATCTCAAGTAATGAGCCCCACCTCCCAACTTCATCTGTTTCAGTTTCGCCTCTTTATTATTATTATTATTATTATTTGGGACGGCTATGCGAATAACTCGAGGTTGGCACAACTCTCGAGACGATAGCCTTATACTCATCATACGTCTTTTCTCTCTCTCCGCCCCTTTTGTCACGCCGTCTCCCTTTTTCATCTTTTTTCTCACTAGTCTCTCTCTCTCTCTCTTTCTCCTTCTCTCTCTTTCTCTCCCTCTCTCTCTATTTTTCTCACGAGATGCTATTTTCCTCTTTCTCTCTCCATCTTATGCAGTCTTGAGGTGCCACGGCCAATTTCTGTCCCGCCGCATTTATCTTTCTTGCCAATTTCAACCGGCAAGATACAGTGGCTGCAAAGACGCAAAGACGCATTCTGCGAAACGGATCACCCGTTGCACGGTCAAAAGCCCCCAGGGACTCGTCAAAGAGCTCTACTATAGGGACAGATATATAAGATCGATATGACACGAGACATCTATAGTTTCCTCTACTTTTATTACTTTCTCATAATGTGATTGAATTTCATGTACGCCAAGGACACGTGGAATAGTATTTACACACAATATATTTTTTGTCTTTTACTTTTTTATCTATATGGGTTATTTTCATGTAATTTAAGTTTTTATTCCTTTAATGTTTATTCTAGTGAAATCTCACTGGTTGAAGCAGCCGTAAGTGTAAGTCAATCGTACGTGTTGACATCCGTGAGCAAGTTAGGTGTGCCACTTATAATCATCACTTTTGTGCCAACCTTTGCAAAATTATCTTTTTAAAACAGCACTTTACTCTCTTAGCAACAAATGAGGACTGGGATGCAATATAATAGGATTTAATATATTTCGTCTATCTGTAGGATGGCCTGTCGCATAATTCTGTCAACACAGTAGTAAGAAGAAAACTTTTAAAAGTAAATTTTTTGAAATCCCACACACGATACGAAGACGAAATTAAAAGACAAAAGTTGTGATTGAGAATGTGCCCACACAGCGCGCAGATTTTTCTTGACTTTGAACGATTTTTTTCACGATGAAACAAAATTTCCGCATCCTAGCAAAAAAAGGTTCATAACAAATTTTTTGTTTTGCCCAGTTTAACCGTAAAATATAAATTTTGATTTTCTATTTTTTTTTAAAGCTCTCAAAATTTGAATTTTCTATTTTTCAAGAAAATTCAAAAAACTGTTAAGACAATCTTATAGGGCATTCATAAAGCAAAATTTGCTTCTCTTGAGTTTTTTCATATCGTGCGTTATTTAGCTTCAAATGTTGATTTGTGTGCTTTTCGGAATTATGTAAACGCTATAACTCTGGTAATTTTTTTTATAAAAAAAAGTTATTAGGAGGAATTGTTTGACTTTTTGAGCATTATAAATAATTGTACAGAGAATTTTTGAATCTTGAAAAAAATGGTCTCAAAAATTTTCAAAATGTGCTTACTTTTTGAATTTCTGTTCAAAATGGCTGGATAACGAACTTGACCTTTATTTATGACACTAAAAGAGTATACCAAATGCCAATCCAATCTGTCAATTCTTTCGAAAGTTATCGTGCTAACAAACTAAAGATCTACTGACACACAGACACTCACATAGTTTACAGACAAATTCATAAAAACCTGTTTTTCGGATTCAGGGGGTCTCAAAACGTTTTTTTTAAATAGATATTTCATTATTTTAATCGTTAGAAATAGGATTAGGAACGTAACAACATTAAATAATTGGAAAACAAAACACAAGATGAAAAAGAAATTGAATAAGCAAAGTTTTGATGAGAATGTGCCCATTCACCGGGCAGACTTTTTTGCTATTAATGTTATTTTTTAAGATTAAAACAAAAACTACACATCCTATCAAAATGTCACCAATAACAAATTTGTAGATCTTTTTTGAGTGCAAAATTTTGGTGTAATCATAATCTGTCGTATCTTGCATAGTTTGACTGTAAAATGAAATTTTTGATTTTTTAAGTTTTTTTTGTGCAATACAAATTTGAATTTTCGATTTTCTAAAGAAATACAAAAAGTCGTTATGATAATCTTGTAGGCTGTGTTAAAAGAAACATTTTTCTTGTCTTGGCTTTTTTCGTATCTTGCGTTGTTGGGCTGGAAATGTTCGTTTTCGTTTCTTCTTTTTTATTTTGAAAATTCTATATCTCTGAAAATTTTCTTTTTATCAAAAAAAAGTCATCAGGAAAAATTGTTTGTCTTTTTGAGTACTATAAATATCTGTACAGAGAATTTTAGAATCTTGAAAATAGTGGTCTCAAAAATTTTCAAAATGCGCTCACGTTTTGAATTTGTATCCAAAATGGATGGCTAACGAATTTGACCTTTACCTTAGGACACTAAAAGAGAAGAGCAAATGCCAATCCAATCTATCAATTATTTCTAAATTTATCGTCCTAACAAACTAAAAAATCTACAGACAGACAGACATTTGACAAAAACCGGGGGTCATATTTTATACAAATCTCATACCTTTTCTGAATGAGAATTTAAAAATTAATAAAAAAATCAAACAAATTAATTTTTAAACATAAAGAAGAGTTTTGAAACAAAAAATTTGTTGCCAAAAAGACGAAGTTTCAACTGAAACCAAATTCTCGTTCAACCAGAAATTAATGAATTTTAAATCAAGGAAAGTAATTTTCAAACAAATAGTTTTCTGAAAAAAGACAAAATTTCAGAAAAATTAATTTGCAACAAAAAAAAAAGAATTTTCCATAAAATAAGAGAATTTTCAACCACAAATGCTATAGTTACATTTCCAATAAATTTTTTTTTTAACGACGAATTTACTAAAAAATTGAAACCCGATAGTTGAATTTGTCAACTAATAAAGATGATTTTTCAACCAGACCTAAAATGGTTCAATTTTTAGCTAAAACAATTTTTTTAACAAAAACATAATGAATTTTTAGAGAAAATGTTAATTTTCAAACAAGAAAAAAAAATTTCTACCAAAAAGACGAACATACAACTAACAAAAAATACTCTTTTTAACTAAAAATTGCAGTTCATACTCAAGCTTTCAGTGGAAAAAATTAAGTTTTAACACAAAAATAACATAAAATTTTTTTTAACCAAAATGGTGATTCTCTTTCTGTAAAAAAAAGTTTAGATAAACAAATAAGAAAGTGCAAATTATTTTTATTAAATACAGTCCTTTTTAGTTTGAGACTTGTGATATTTTATATTTTTTTTGAGGATTCATCTTTTTGTGTTGAAATTTTTTTATTTGGTTGAAAATAAAATTTCCTGTTAGAAATTCATATATTTGGTTTGAGAATCCAAAGTATTTGCAGAAAATTTAACTTTTCTCTTAAAATACTTTATTTTGACATAAAAATTTCTAAAAAAAGTTGGTATTTTTTTATTTTTTGACTTAAAAATACTTTTCGGTTAAAAATTGATTTTTTGAACTGAAAATTCTACTTTATATTTTTTGTTAAAAATGTATCCTTTTTAGTTCGAAATTCAACTATGTTGTATAAAAGTCATTTTGATTCGTAGCAAATTCTTCTCGTTTTCAAATTTATTTATTTTGGTTGAAAATTCAGTTCTTGGCTTGTGAATTCCACTCTTTCGTTGAAAGTTAATTTTGTTCTTATTGAAAATTGTAAAAATTTTATTATTAATATTTTTACTGAAAATATATCTATTCTTTTTTCGGTTAAAATATTATATTTATTAGTAAAAAATTTAAATATGTGGTTGAAAATTCATGTAACTTCAATTTAACTATTTTATTGTAAATTCGAATTTTTGTTTTGAAAATTAATACCTGGAAAACCATAAAAAGTCATGGAATTTTGTAACCAGACTCTTGTCGCAACCTGATATGCAACAATAATTATGATTAACAATTAACATATTATCGAATTTTATATTATTTTTATTAAGAATGCTCTATTTTGAGTTTAAGTGTAAAAAAAGATGTACTTTAATTGAACAAAAGCTATAATAAATTAAAAAAAATATGTTCAATGTAAGCAACAACTTTACATAATTTAAACTAAAGGTTTATATAATCTATTCAAAAGTTGATTTGACCCAAAGAAAAAAGAAAAAACGAAAAATTGATTTGACTTTAACAAACATATGTTTGACCCCATTTTATAGAAATAATTTGTTCGATTAAAACAAAATTTGCTTGATTCAAACAAACATTTTTCTTATTGTAATGTGGAAGTTGAGGTCATCATCGCGAATTAATCGTTCCTTTGGGAAATTCATGTTTTTGGTATAAAATTGAGAAAATTATCCATTTTATTTCAAAATGCGTCGTTTTTTTCCCGAGGATTTAATTAGTATGTTAAAAATGCTTTTTTTCTTTAATTCAAGTGTTTGTAAATTCCTTTTTTGTTTGATGAAATCTAGGGTAAATAGGGGGTTCACCTTCACTCTGATTTAAGAACGACACCCAAGAATAATTGCATTTATTAAGATTTTTCATCCTTTACAATCAATGTTAGTTTATATTAAAGAAGGATTATGTAATAAGCTATAAATAATAGCATCGAATTTACAGTATCAAATTCTAAATAAGTTTCGTTATTTAGGGAAAATGTCGGTCACTGAAAGGGGGGGGGGGGTAAGTCGAAAAACCTTATTTTGTCCTAAATATTTAAACATAATAGTTAATATATTTCATTTTTGGTTGAAAACTTCCCTTTTTGTTTGAAAATTCGAAAGTTTGTTGAAAAATTTGTTCTTTTTAATGGTAAATTGAATTGTCTACTAGAAAATTCTACTGTTTTTGGTCGAAATTTAATTTTTTTTTATTGAAAATTAAGTTTTTAGTTTAAAAATTTAATTATTTCATTGAACATTAATCTCTTGAAATTGAAAATCTTTTTTGCTCAAGAATTCTAATTTGTTAGCATTGAAATATGTTTCAAATTGAAATCTTATGAATTTGAAGCGTTTTATCTTAAGTTCAATATGTTGTGCGCAACAGTTTTATTTAAAAAAATTCTTCCTCTATTTTCATGAAAAATCACCCATTTCCCTTGTTTTAAGAGCATTTTGACTGTAAATCACCAGTACGTTGGCTTACGTTTCGTAATCCCTAAGTTCAAGATCCGAGATAAAATGTGTTGGCGACAGCAAACTCCACTCATGTTACTGAAATGATGAAGGAGCTAAAAAAATTTTCTCACGACATCTGAATCTTGCAACCAGTGAGCGCATAATCGCCGGGATATTAACTGACTCCAGGAACGTTTCTTGAAAACAACAAAAAAGTCGTATGTATGTATAAAAATAACACTGGCTGTATCCAGGTGCTGCCGTCTTGAACACATGACCTACCCCAACTTACTCGAGTTATATAGCCGAGGTCGACAAAGCAAAATTGACTGTTCTGCATTGCAGTATCTAAACTTCTAAAGGATACCGAATAGCTTTTGAATTTAACGTGGCCCTGTAACGCCTCACTTCTCGTATTTCACTCCTACGTACCGTACACCATTCACCTTGTGTAAACACGTGCACCTCTCGAACGAACCTCGATACCTGTGTTTTATAGCAGTTTGAAATTTAGCGTATGAGCGTCGACTGAACTCATAAAATTCGTTCAAAGTGAATAAATCAGCTATACCCTCTTTATTGTTCCATCACTCTTTAAGCAGAACATTTTCGATTTTTCGTGATAAGTTGATTGCAGTGTCTTTCTATCGTTAGTCGCATTTGATTAGTTTAAAATTGTAAGTCCCATATATCTCTCTCTTTTCCCTCCTCTTTTCATCCCGTTCAACCCTTTGCATCACGTAGTTCCCAACATCCCTCCGTTAACCGCTGTTATTTACCCGTCTCTAAACCTTTCCGTCCGTCTTCTTCCTCCACTGCATCAACCAAGTCCCAATATCGTCCTCTATCTATAGGCCCTCCATCCTTTACATACTTTCTCTCTCCGACATACCCCTCTCTCTAATTAACGTTTCCTCTACACTCATCTTCACCTGTTGACATCTCCTCTCACCACCTCGCATGCCTCTCTCCCACATCGATTCTATTAGCCCCTCTCTATCTCTTGCCACCCCTACTCGTATCTTTTATCTATTATCCTTTCCATCCGTCTGTCCTTCCACCCAGCCCCATATCTCTCTACGTTTACCCTCCTCTGTTCATTCCATTAAACCCTTTACATTACGCAATGCCCAAAACACTCCGTCAACCTCTAACAGTTGCCTCCTCTTCTATATATCCCCTTCTCATATCTTTCGTCTCTGAACCTTTTCCTTTGTCCTGTCCCTTCACCCAGTCCCATGTATCTCTTCCCTTTTTCCTCTATGTTAATCCCGTTAAACACGTGCCCCCTTTTCTATATCCTCCATCGTCGGACTTATCAACCTATCTCTTATTTGTCGCCACTCCCTACTTATATCCTTCATCTCTAAACCTTTCCGTTCACCTAGTTTTCCCGCACAGTCCCACAAATCTCTCCCTTTTCACTCATATGTTTACCCCGATAAACCCCTTACACCACGCGATTTCCAGTATCCATCCTGTTCTATATATCCTCCCCCTGCGAAACCATTAGCCCCTCCCTAATTCTCGTCATTCCTCTTTCCATCTCTTTCATCCCTAAATTCTTTCGTCCCTCTCGCCCTTCCACCTAATCCCATATTCCCCACTCCCTATTCCTAATATTCATCTCTTCGATCCCTCACATCCGCATTACACACACTTCCCCTTAGGAGAATTCTCAAAGTTGATGCATTTCAGGTAGTTTTTGATAAATTGAAGTTAAGGTTCTTAAAATTCTTTATGAATATTGCAACCAAAAGTGTTATAATTTATGAATAAACATTTTTTTCCGTTGATAATATTGACATCCTAAATGTCACGTTATTTTTGTACCTCAAAGTGTATGCACTTGTTGGGTAGCTACGACAGCGCCACCAATTTGGAACTATTGGGAAGAAATTTGAATTTCAATGCAATGTTAACAAGAAATCTTACCTTCAATAATTAATTTTAGATCCAAGAATAATATTTTTTATTAAAATGATTGATATTCATTGCTCTTTTTCATTGAAATATATCCAATAACTTTGAGATATCCAATAGTTCGCGTGTCAGGTGGCGCTGTTGGCAATTAAAAGAGGTACCCTACAGGCGTATAACGGTCAGGGAAATTTTAATAAATGCTGAAAATAAAATTTTCAACTTTAATGTAAATGGAAAAATAAAAAAATGTCTTCACTAAAATTTAAAGCATGAAATGTCTACATTTTTATAGCAAATAAATGGAAAAAAGTTTCATTTCCATAAATATCGGAGAAATTAGTCGTTTTCAACTGCTAAGTATAAAAAAAAAAAAACTTAAAATATTTTTATAGTTACTCATCTTAAATCTGTTGGTTGAATTTTATAGATTTTGATGACAAATAACTGCAAAAACAGGATTATTTTGAAACGGTTTAGACTTAGGGATAGAAAGCAGAATGGTTTCCCCGACATCTAGGGGGGAACACCTTTTCTTCATTTATTTTCCGTTAACAATTACAAAATTTAAGTGTCAGTTTTTAGAAAAGAAACTTGAAACAAATCTTATATTTTTGAGACTTAGGGGTTGAAACTTTTTTCTCCGGGGAACCATTCATAAAATGCGTGGTGCACTTTTTAGCAACTTGGTAACACTCCCCCCCCCCACTGTATGCTGCTTTTTCCATCGTTATTCACACCGTGAATAATACTTTGCATCCCCCCCCCCCCCTCCTGTGTACGTATTATGTTTTTTTTTAATGACCCCCGGAAGCTCTCTATCAAAACTATCAAATTTTCGAATTTGTAATTAATATAAAACTGCCTCAAAAAATAAAGATTTAATAGTAAACTTCAGAATAAATAAATCAAATATTCTAGCAAAAAAACTATCAGAATTTTGTTTGTACAGGAATTTGAAATTTCGACAGCTGTAAAATTTTTCTGAGGGCCGATAAATTTGTTTTTTACTCTCGTTTAAATGCTGCAACGAAACTAACTGAAGTTAGGGTACAAGAAGTTCCGGGTTCTTATGTGTTTTTAATTAAACCGAAATTTAAAACTCTGTCAGAAGTTCTACGGAAATTAAAAATTTATTTGCACTAATACTGAAATAACTTTTGTTTTTTATTCGGAGGTTAATTAAGTGTATTAAATACCCATTATTTATTCCAAAAAATATTTTACGTAAAGATTTCAGTGTATGGGATAATTATATCCATTTGGCAATTAATTTTCTGTTGACACTAGTTTTCATGATGGTACTTAACCAGATCCACACTCGTGATTGATTTCAGAAGATGAGTGGATTATAAAGCACTCATTATTACATTGCACTGGCAACCTCGTAATGCCCAGACTCATAATAAACCACGCAGCTGCTGAATCTCGTTAAAACGTGGAATATGTTTTGATAATACGTTGGGTATAATAAGATGCATGAAAAATATTTTAGCAAGGCGGAAATGAGAAATCTGCAACGGTAGCCAATTTAGAAATATTTTTATCTTGCTTCCAAAATTTTTTTAATTAAGTTTTTTTAATTACTTACAAAAAAACACATACGACCATTACCCTAAACCTCTAAGTAGTAAAAGGGTGTCCACCCAACCAGAAAAACGTGGAAATAATATAGAACTTTAAGCACTGGGAAAAACCCAGGAAATAGTAGACAATTTGTTTGAAAACCTGTAATTTTTCAGATTTGTTTTTATTTTTGCGATAAATATTGGCTCGCTCTTCGAACAAAATGTGTTTCAAATCATTCTCAGTGCTACCAACCATCTCCGTTAAAATATTGAAAATAACTTTATTTTCAAGATTTAGTAGTATATTAAATCACAAGCAGGGTTAGCCTCGCGTAAAGACGTTTGTATAACAATACGAGTGATGTAAGATATTTTATTCTAAATCACCATATGTTATGAGCCTATAGAGCCCCCTAAAAAGTGAGCCTCCGAAAGCCCTTTACCGAAATGTTGCGGGAACGCCCTATGAAGTAAATGTTTTTTTAATAATGATGGGCACTGACCAAACATTCCTTTGATCTGTTTTCTCCAACTGTCAAATTCCCCGAAGGATAGCTCATATGTGCCCTTTTGTAAAGTTATTACTCTTTTTTTCTCTGTTTTTCAAGAAAAGTCGTCTTTTTCTCTTTTTTCACTCAAATGAAAAATAATTAGAGCCCAATACGAAAATCCAAATATTTTTGGTTGAAAGTAAATTCTTTTTAATTGAAAATTATATTATAGTTTCAATTCAGAAGTCATATTTTTTAAATAGAAATTCAACTGTTATGTTGAACTTTTATTTTTTTGGATAGAAAATTCGTCTTTTGGGATTAGTCATTTATCTTTTGGTAGAAAAGTCGTATTTTGTGATTGAAAGTGAATTCTTTTCCATTGAAAAGTCTACTAATATCTATATTTTTAGTTTAGAATTAATCTCATTTGGTTAAAAATTGTACTATTTAGTTGAAAATTTAATTAATTGTTCAAAATTTAATCATTTTGGTAAAAAGTAACCTTATTTGGTAGAAATTTATCTGTTTGGTCGAATATTCTTCTTTTTGTATTTAAAATTTACTTCTTTGGGGTAATAATTCTACTATTTGGTAGAAAATGTTATTATTTTCTTAAAAATGTAATTGTTTTTGAAAGTAATTTTTTGTCAAAGATTTAACTGTTTTTGAAAAATTCATATTTTTTGTGGAAAATTCGATGTTTAGGTTGAAGATGGATCTTCGTAGGTTGAATATTAAACTATTTAGTTAAAAATCTAAATTTATTGTTAACAATTGGTCTCTTTTGCTCGAATTTGAGCTGTTTGCTTCTAAATGCAACTGTTTGCATGAAAATAATTTTTGTTTCATGGAAAATAGTGAATTTTCAACAAAAGGGATAAGTTTTTAGCCAAATAGTCAAATATTCAACGAAAAAAATTAATTTTACACCAAGAATATCATTTTTCTACAAAAAAGTCGAATTTTCAACTAAAATGATCAATTTTCAAATTTTACCCAAAGTAGTTAAATTCTCAATCCAAAAAAGACGAATACTTTAACGAAATTCTGAATTTTTAACAAAAAAGGATGACTTTAAAATTTTTTTAATTTTAAATAAAATAAACATTTTAATCAACTAATAAAGTTTTTGACGAAAGCTGGGTTAGCGTTCGTAGATGATAAGGTTCTCATGGCAGAATCTATCGAAGATTTGCAAAGAATGTTGAATAAATTGAATACAAGCATGAAGAGCATGGGC
>JAAAKG020035768.1:6530-19309 GCA_010014905.2 Druon quercuslanigerum
GTTTAGCAGGGGTGTTATGAGTAGGGGGGGGGGGGGGTAGGGTGGCTAATTTGCTACTTTTTACTATTTCTCGATAGAAATTGTAAAAAATCAGCTCGATTGGGTTGAAAATTGAAGTTTAATGAACAAATAGAAATATTTAGTTGATGAGTTTCGAGAATTTCCGAGAATTTCGGTAACAAACATTTTTGAAGGGTGTCTTACCCCAAGACTTGTTTTATTGTTCTGCGCTTCTATAGCATGTTATTCATTGAATAACTTTCAAACATTAATTATTATTATACATATATATCCTCCTATAATTATTATACATATATAACTTCTAAATTATTGTTCGCAATCAGAAAGTTAAAACGAAAAATTCAAAAAAGAATTTAACTTGTACTTTTAATAATCCTTTAAATTCATAAATTAATTTTTTCATTCAAAAGCTTGATACTCCGAAAAATGACCAATTATAATTATGCAAAAGTGCGATAAAATATGCAGATTGACATTCTTAATGCTCGACGTGTTATAGCAAAAAAGTCAAAATATATTTTCAAAATGAGTAGAAAGCTAGTGATGCATTTATTACTGACTTATCTTCTAATTCTACTATATTTCTAAACTCTTACACACACTTTTATCCATGTCACCAGAAGTAAGTTTTTTTTTCGAACAAAATTTCGGATGATATTATTGTGAGTAATGCAAATCACATAAACATTAAAAGTATCGTGAATATACCTACGGTAATCAATATTCGTATAGATGACATATAATTTATATTTACCATATGCATTATTTATTTTTACAATTTATGGAAGTTCTACTTTAGTGCACAATCAACTGTCTTCACCAAGATACATAAATTTATTTAAATATTCATGGTTTAAAAGTGGTCACAACGATGTAGAGCCGAAAAAGTTTGAAAATCCAGTCGATTTGACTTTTGAATCGCAATCTAATATTTATTGCGAAATCCCAGTTTGTTCCAATATTGCAATTGTTCGATGTTTTTGGTGTAAAAAAGCATTATGTTTGAAACACTTTTTCAATGATTATCATTATTGTTCCACATATAAACCCTAACGCAGTTTAATTTTTAAAATTTTCATAAATAATCTATTTATACCATTGTCATTTCAAATATTAGTTGTGAAAATATTGTTTGCTGAAGAAACCATTCATAATAATAAATTCTGGATGAAAACAACTAATACTATGTGTATACTTTTTTCCCACAACTTTGTATTTTAAAATGTAAGTCAACTTTATATCTTGAAAAAAAAATTAAAGTAAAAGTACATACTATGCCCATACTATTTTTATACTTTTATTTTACGCATTTTCGAAAACATTATATACATAATATTCTAATATATCGACTGTTGCAGTCAGCGTGAAATACACGTGTGCAAGGTTAATGATACAGATTTTATCTTAAAATACTCCCAACTTGTAAAAATGGAGTGTAAGATGAGTTGGTGCATCAAGTAAATGCTAACAAATATCTAAAATACTGCAAAACGTTAAACATTTACTGCTCAAAAATCGCTGCTAAAATTGAAAATTTTGATAATGATGTTACACCAGCAAAATATAGTGTGATGAGAAAACGCCAAGGGGATTTTCTTCTTCATTTTTTTCGTAGAATCGATTGATTAAATCATTAAAAAAATTAAATTTTTGAAAATTTCTAATTGTTTGTAACAACTTTACATGGTCAAATTGGTGTCTGAAGAAAAAACTTTATAAAGGTTATTTCCCCCACCTTTTTCGTAGAATCGATTGGCACAATTGTTTTTTTTTAAATACAATTTTCGACAATTTGTTCAAATAATTTTTTATAAACAATTACAAATGACAAAAGGAAAAACAAGTCAACTAAATATTTCTATTTTGTTCATGTAACTTCAAGTTTTAACCCAATTGAGCTGATTTTATAAAAATTCTATTGAGAAACAGTAAAAAAAATAGCAAATTTACCCCCCCCCCCCCTAAATAAGGGATTGAAAAAAACTGTTTTTAGGGGTACTACAACATATCGCAAGATGAAAGAAATCGGTGAGGTACACCTCGAGATCTTTCCTTGTTAGTGATCTCGCAGCCCACTTTGGACTCTCCTTAAATAAGAGGAAGGGAAGAGGTGACGAGTAGAATAAAACAGGTTATAATTATGAGTAGAGGAAGCAAGCGGTAAAAAGGTGGACAACTTTTGTGGGCTGTGAAGGAGAATGGTCGGGGAGAAGCATAAGTGTACAGAGAAAGGAAATCTTTTTTATGAAAAGCAGGATGCGTGCAAGGAAATGGAGGAAAGAGATTGTTTTTATGATAGGATGGTGGAGACGGAGGAGGATTAAAAGAGAGAGAGAGAGAGAGAGAGAGAGAAAGAGAAGCAATGAGACGGGTGGAGGGGCTGAAGTGGGGTAAAGAGAAGAAGTGACGTGAAGACGTTGTTAGTGGTAGAGGAATGGTAAATGTAAGGGGATGGGAAAGGCAAATAGATTTAGTGAAAGGCAGTGTCTGGGGAAGGGTGACTTCATGTGTAATGAGGGTTCATAGTATGATCAGAAGAGAGAAGAGATAGTGTAATGAGAAGGGGTGAGAGAGTAGGAGGGAAAGGAAGGAAGGAGAAAGGTTTATATTCTCAGATGTAATTGGGCTCAGTTGAAATTTTAGATAAGAATATGTTATAAAATGAAACTAGGAGAATGGTAGATGTAAGAAAAATAGAAAGGGAAATGGATTTTGTGAAAAGCATGAAATGTAGAAGTTTTAACGGATTAGAAGGGGAGGAAAGAGTCTAATGAGAAGGATGGAGTGGGAAAGGCAAAAAGGAGTGGAAAGCTCAGGAGTGTTGGGTAGGGGATTTTGGATTGTAAAACGAGTCTGAGGGAATGGAAAAGGTGATTTTGGGTTGCAAACGGAGTCTGAGGGGATGGAAGAGGCGATTATGGTTTGTAAAAGGAGTCTGAGGTAAGGAAAAAGAGGATTTTGGATTGTGAAAGGAGTCTAAGGGAATGAAATTTCATGAGAACATATTCTTTTTTTCGAACTTGTAACGCTCCCCAGTTTATCTAAGTCGGCAAATTAATAAACAGAGGGCCCGCATCAAAGAACTGGTTATAACTTTCTGGAACCTAGAGTGGGGGGCCCCTGAACTTCGTTTGAATTCAAGCGGTAAGAAAGTTACTCAGAGGAAGAAAGTTATAACCAGTTCTTTCAGCCGGGCGCTGGCAGAGTATGCAAATTATATAAATCAAAAATATAATAATAATTGGAACAATAAATACTCTTTCCCTCATGCTATTTTTCAGTGATCTAATTTTTGAAACTTTTTTATTTTCAGAAAACAATTTTCGACCGAATTGCGAAGGAAGATCCAAGTTTCACTGGAGATGGATACATTAGCTTATCTATTGGCAACGCTGGCCTTTCACTCAGCTATTTATTAACACCATCTTTTGCCCTGGTTGTCAAAAGTCGATTAGCAATTTTAATCGGTTCTCTATCCAATGCTTTTTACATGTGTTCATTCCTCTGGCCAGAAGTTATTTTAATGTACTCAGCGTCAGCAATTCAAGGATTAGGTTATGGCTTAGCTTGGATTGGTGCTACACAATACATTGTAGAAAATAGCAATTCCATCACATTGTCACAAAAATTTGGTATATTTTATGGCATCAATCAACTCTCCAATGTGCTCGGCAATCTTATTGTTTACTTCTCATTCAGTGGAACAACATACGACAAATCAACCAGAGAATTAATATTTATCATACTCGTTATTTTTGCTGTGATTAGTGTCGTATTTGCGATATTATTGAGAAAACCACCGGAAATAGAAAAAATCCCCATTAAACCTATTGCAACAGTGACGAAGGAGAAGATGCCTGAGAATGGAGAAATTTTGAAAAAGACTGTTGGTACACTAAATTTGATGATACAAGGCTTGAGGAGTTTGATTACTTTGTTTATCACAACGGATATCAGTTTATTACTTCCAATTTTCATCTACAGTGGTTTAATATTTTCCTTCAACTCAGGAATATTTACTGCATGTGTGGGCTTCACGAAAAAAATCAGCAATTCTCCGGAAAAACTGATCAGTGTTATGGGAATCTGCATAGGAATTGGAGAAATAATGGGTTCAATTTTTTTTAAATGTATGGCGTCTAGGGTAAAGAAAATTTTTGGGTTAAACTGGATTATTGCCATGGGAGTATTGACCCATGTATTTTCTTTCATACTGATACTGGTGAACTTACCGGACGATTCTCCATTCAAGGTATTTATAATTTTATTTTTTATTTTCTTATGATATCGTCTATTATACCTAAGGTTTTTTGGAATGAGCGAATCTGAAAAACTGTACGAATCCTAAAATAGAAAAGAGGGGAGGGGGTTTTCAAAGAATTTCTTTCGTAAATTTCCCGTTTTCTAATTTTTTTTAATATGCTAATTTAAATTTGTTTTTCTGTTTATACTATTATACAATATACACAGAGTTCGCAAAAAATGCGTGATTTAGAATTTTACAAACGCTACTTTTTGAATTTCTTTCTGTTGGTAAAAACATACTACCCTAAATTTTCTTTAATTTGAAAAATAGGCTAGAGGTTTCGCTAAACCGTGTTAGGCTTGAAAAATAATTTTGGTTAGATTTCAACTTTTTTTTAATGCAAACATAAGATTAGAGATATTTTTTTACTGCTAAAAATGATTTTTTAACCATTGAGGAATACGATCTAAATTTTATGAAACAAGAAACAATGTATGCAGATATTATCGGACTTTGAATACGAATATTTTTTCATTTCATTACGAAAATCGGCCTGCGAACAAAATTTTTTTCTAGAATGATATGCACAGTATTTATTCTAACAAATAAAGCGAGTATTAATATAATATAATTTTCTATAAAGTGTTATTTTCAGCAATTACAAATTTAATGAAATCGGTAAAAAAACTTATAAAAATATTTCCAAAAGTCTTTCAAATGTTTAATTAAATTTAGCGTTCAATAAATAACAAATATTTTTTGGGGTAACAGTATCTTTTAGCCTTTATATAAAAAAATCTAAAACTATAAAAAACTAATTTTCAAACCTAAATCGGCATAGCAGAAACTCTAAACAATTTTGGCAATGAAATCCAATTTATAGCTGCGATTTTTTATTAGGAGGAAAAAATGTAGTAGGTAGCCTTTGCAAAATTCAAAAACTGACATTTTTTTGGGTACAAAAATGTTCACCTGATATAATTTTATTTTTTATTTTATTTAATATTTTATACTGTATGCATTCAATGAATATAGAGGCTAGGAATTCTTAAAATCTGGTGTATGCCTTTCATGAAATCTCCTGGAATCTCTGGACATTTTTGCAAGAGGTTGAAATTTGTTGAAAAAGATTTAAAATGTTTAAAATGATGTGAAAATTTGGCGAAACCCCTTGAATTCTTTAAATATTGTACATAATCTCTTAAAACCCTTTTAAAAACATCCTTTAAATTTCATTTTTTATAAATCATACAAAATCTTGTAAAATTCATGGATATGCCTCAGAATCTTTTGAAATCTTTTTAAACCTATTTAAATCCGTTAGCATTCTTTAGAATTCTGGAACATTTTCAGAATTCCTTATTTTCTTTTGAAATCTCTTAAAATCTCCAAATTTTTCTCAAAATTCTTTATTATATTCGAAATTCCATTAAATCTTCTAAAAACCCAAGAATTCCTCTAAAATTCCTGTATATGCTTTAGAATCTTTTGAAATATTTTACATCCGTTTAATTCCTTACAAATCTTTGCAATTTTTTTTAAATCGTCTCAATTCATTTAAAGATTTTTTAAACTCTTGAAAATATTTCAAATCTTGTAAAAATTCTTTGAAATCCCCTAAATGCCTTGAATATCTTACATCGTTACTTGAAATTGCTCTAAAACGATTGAGCTCTCTACAAATCCCATGAAATCCTTTGAAAAAACTTTGGAAATTCCTTCAATTTCTTTGAGATTCACTTAAATGATATAAAATCCACGAAATCCTTTGAAATCTTTAAAATTCCTTGTAATCCATTCATACCCCTGTAAATCAATTGAAATCTCTAAAAATGATATCCTTTACAATCTTTGCGAATACTTTGGAAACCCCTTCAATCTTTGGAAGTGC
Source organism: Druon quercuslanigerum (assembly GCA_010014905.2). Classification (NCBI taxonomy): domain Eukaryota; kingdom Metazoa; phylum Arthropoda; class Insecta; order Hymenoptera; family Cynipidae; genus Druon; species Druon quercuslanigerum. The sequence goes on from JAAAKG020035768.1 coordinate 12,689, forward strand.
TTGTATGACCTTAAACATTTTTTAAATCGTCTAAAAAATTCTTTGAAATCCTTTAAAAATTTTGTGGTAATTCCGTGACATCTTCAAAATCCATTAGAGTCCTTTAAAATCGCTTAAAATCTCTTAAAGTTAGGTAAAATGCTTGAAACTTCGTAAAATATTTCGGAATATTACAGGATACCTTTAAATGCTTTAAGTCCCGGTAAAATTAATTGTGGTCTTTAAAAACTTTGAGAATCTCTCCAAATCTCTCGAAATTTCTTAAAATATTTTCAAATCTTTTAAAGGCCATTTTATTCCTCAGCGGATAAGTTATAGATAATATAACTTTTTCGCCTAAGAAAAAATCCCTTAAAATCCTGTATATTATGTGGAAATCAGAAATCCTTAGAAATTCTATTAAACGATTTAAAATCTTATGAAATCCACTAAAATTCATGGAGATGCCTTAGAACATACTGAAATTTCTTAAATTCGTTAAAATTCTTTCCAAAATGAATATTGTGCGTATTCGCTTAAAGTCCTTCCAAAACCTAATCCCTCAAAATTCATTAAAAACTGTGGAAATCACTTAAAAAATTGAAATCTTCAAAACTTTAAAAATTGTTACAAATTTATAAATTACAGTGACTCTTACGGATTTTAAGTACCACGAAATGTAAAACTGCGAATTTCAAGGCTGGAGGTACCCCCACCTCTACCGCGAGTCACCGTGTTATGTTTGTCAAGCGACGTTCATTGGCTGCACCGGCCTTGTATCGATGCGCTCACTGTAAGCATGTATGCGCATCATGCACGTCAGTGCTCTTCAAGTGTTTTTGTTGACTTTCGATGTGACATATATAACATTCACTTGAAATATTAAAATTTGCTGACTAAAAAAATACAATAGAATTAAAAAACGACTCTAAATATTGTGGCATGACGCCACAGTCATGATAGAATAGGTGAAAATGTCAGGAATGTTATCATACTTGATACATTTTGACATGGGAATGTTTTGAGAAAATATTCTAAACGTAAAAGAATGTTATAATGGTCTGGATAGTAATATTTTTCAAGTTTATAATCCATTTGCGCAATTATATTTCATCCTTTTATTGATTGAATGCCTTTCAGTTTCACGAAATAAAATGAACGATCTGAAAATTCAGGTTAGATTACCCTATTCTAATGAAATATACCTGAAAAACTAAGCTTAAATTGTGGATATTTTACTTTATTTTATGACACTGTAAGGTCGTCAGTCGACAAAAGAATGGAACATGTCTGAGAAATCATATTCTACTTTTGACAAATACAACTATTCATACATTTATGACTTACTTCTACGTTTAAAATATTTTCCCCACAAACTCGCGTGCATTCCCATGACGTCATGCCAAAATACTTAATTCAAGCCAGCGAGGGCTTCCCACTCTTCGAGCCTTTTTTAATTGGTCAGCCACTGACGCGGCTGAGACAGTACAGGGACACTGGTGGGAGGTGACGGAACTGCGCAATTGGAAACAGCCCAGAATGGGGGACTTGAAATAGTTGCAACTTAAAATAGGCTGGAGTTCATTGCATTTCAAAATATTATTAGATCCCTTGAAGTCTTTGAAATCCCTTTATAATTAATTGAAATCTTTTGAAGCCGTGAGAAGCTTCCCAAATCCCTTAAAGTCCCTTCAAAAATAAAAAATCTTCTAAAAGTCATTAAAATTACAAGAAATTCTTTAAAGTCATTTTGAATTTTTTTGACATCCTTGTAAACTCCATTAAGTGTCTTATGAATCTGTCTTTTAAATGTTCTGAAATTTTCTAAAATTCTTGGATATGCCCTAGAACCTTTTGGAATTCTTTAAAACCGTTTAAATCACTTAAAAAATCGTTCCAAATCTTTGAAAATATTTTGAAATACCTTCCATTATTTTAAACAATTTTTTTATACCCCTGAAATTTTGTAACTTTTGTGAAAATTTCTTGAAATCATTTGTTATTGCCTTGAATATGACACATAATTTCTTAAAATCCCTCTAAAACTATTGAGCTCTTTAGAAATCCCTGTATATCCTTTAAAAATCTGTAGAAATTCCTTCGAGTTATTTCTTAAAATTATCAAAATCCATTATAATCCTTTGAAATCCCTGAAGATCGCTTAAACTTTCAAAAAACGGTTAAAATCCTTGCAATTCTGTAAAATATTTTGAAATACTACGAGACGCCTTGAAATCTTTAAATTCCTTTAAAATTAATTCAAATCTTCCAAAAATTCAAGAATCTTTCAGAATCTTATTAAAGCCTTCATAATATTAAAAACTATTTTAAGATCTATAAAAATTAATCTATATTCCTTTAAATCCTTTATAATATTCCGAAATCCTGAGACATTTCATAATATCTTTTAAAATCTTATGGAATTCTATCAAATTCGTGCATATACTTAAGAATCTTTTGAAATTGTGCAAATTTGGATAATTTTTAGATATAACCTCTCAGAAAATTTTAAAAAACGGTTAAAATTGTTGAAATTCCATTACATACTTTGAAAGATTGAAGATTTTGTAAATTCCTTAAAAAAAATTGTGTCTTTTTCTTAATTCTCTGAAATCCTTTGAATTTTTTGAGTACAAAATTTCATGTAGTCTCACTAAAACGACTGTAAGCCCTCTGTAAATCCCTTTAAATTATTAGAGATTCCGTGAAATCATGAGAAATCTTTGAAATCGCTGTAAATATAAAATATCCAAGGAAATTTACAAAAAAACGTTTAAAATCGTTAATAATCCATTACAGACTTCAAAATTACTTACGAATTCATTAAAATCTTTAAAAATCTGTTACAATATTTAAACAAAATTAAAGGTCGTTCAAATTCATCAAAATTCCTTTAAATCCAATCTAATATTCGGAAATCCTTAAAAAATTCATTCAATGTTTTGAAATTCTGTGAAATCTCAAAAACTTCTTTAAATATCTTGAAATCCATCAAATTTTTTTAATTAGCCTGCATTTTTTCTCTGGAAATCCCTTAAAATTATGTAAGATTCAAAGTAACTTCTGAAATCCTTGAAATCGCATGTAATCTTCGAAAATTCTTGTAATTCTTTTGAAACCCCTGGAACTTGCATAAAATCTTTTTAAAAAGCGTTTTAAACTAAAATCTTTTAAATCTGTAGCATTATATCCGAATCTCTTAAAATCCCTTAAAAAATAAAAAAATCTTTCCAATTCTTTTAAAATCCATAAAAATTTACCGAAATGCCTTAAAATCTTTTATAATATTTAGGAATCCTTATAAATTCTAATTAGTCTTTTAAACTTTTATGAAATTCTCGTAAATTCATGAGTATACTTTAGAATATTTTGAAATCTCTTTGAATTCTTTGGAATCCCGTGAAATCGTCGAAATTTTCTAAAATCTCTTAAAATTCTTTAAAATCTTCAAAATCTGAATTAATCGCTTTAAATCTTTCACAATTGAAATTCACATTTCGAAATCTCTTAAAATCCTTTGAAATCTTTTTAAATTTCTTGAAATATGATTCAAATTTTTCAAGTGCTAAAATTTTTTTTATATCCTTTGAAAAATTGAGATTCTCTCTGAAATTTTACAAGTTATTCTCTTCAATTTCTTGAAATCTTTTCAAATCATTTACAACCTGTGAAACCTTGCTTCATCTTTTGGAATTGTTTGAAATACCCTAAAACTGTTGGAATACCTCAAAGTCCCTTGAGATCTGCTGGAATACTTTAAACTTTCTCAAAAATTTCAAATCTTTGGAAATTCCTTAAAATTGTTCAAAACCACATTTACTCCTCCACCCTATTTTAATGGGGGAGCTCTAAAATTCCAAAAATCTTCTTATATAATTGATTGACGTTCCCTTAGTTACCTTCAAATTACTTTAAAAGAAATACAAAATCTAAAAAATACAAATTTATTTATTTTTTTTCGGTTGATTCAAAACCAATGTATTTAGATTATTATATTATCAATAACATTGAAAATCAATAATCCAAACATAATACATTTCCAAAAATATCTAACATTAAAATGTTAGTATTTATTTAATTTTAGTTTTTAATATTTTATTCATATAAGAATCTAATAAAAAAATAGAAAGAGTGAGAGGTTGGTTTTTGGTTGACGCTTTGCCCTTTTTTCCCTCTGTTTTCTTTTCTATTGATATTTATGCCTATACTGAGATGGAAAGTGAGATAGTTTGGAAATCTATTTTTTAATGATTGAATCTTTTGCATACAATTACTTTTGAAAAAATTGATTATTTTCTAATCTCAAAATACAAAATTTATTTATTTATGTTCTAGGATACAGAGAATGTGAGTTTTATCTCACCATCGCCAATCTTAGCCATGATTGCAGCATTGACTCTTGGTTTTGGAGATGCTTGTTTCAATATTCAAATTTTTGATTGTTTAACTTCACTTTATCCGAATCAGAACGTCGCAGCTAATTCTTATTACAATTTTTGGCAATCTGTCGCCATGTCAATTTCTTACTTCTATAGTAATTATTTTGGTCTGCGCCTGCAACTTGGCATATTGCAGTTTACAGTGATTTTTGGAACAATTCTTTACAGTATTGTCATCTGCAAGAATAAGACAGTGAAAAATATTGAAATGTCTTCTGTAAATTCATGACACTGTATGTTCAGGGTAATTAGAAAATTAGATAAGGTAGGACCTTTTGGATTAAATATTTCCTAATTTATGTAAACTCTTTTTTTTATCTGATTTTGTGATTGAATTTTTTAGAGTCGCTTCTTACCTATCAAAAAAGTTAAATTTGAATAAATCATGTTTTTTTAATGGAAAGTATTCCCTACAACTCTACTGTTTCCAATTGTATATATAAGTTATAAATCCTTAAATATAGTTATTTGTTTAAATAATGCTTTGACAAAAATTGTTTTAACGATTTCACCCAGACAAAAGTTTACTTTTAAAATTGGAAATTTTAGAGCTGTTGAGAACTTTTTTCCCGAAAAAACGTAGCAATTATTTATTAAAATTCAACCAGTTTTCAAAAATATGCAAGAAGTGATAGTAAGACAAGATTTCATCAGAAATAATAATTTTTGTTTGAAATGATATCTTTAATGATAATATTTTAGTTCTTAAAATCATAAAATAATTGTTTTTTTATGCTTTTTATAACAACTGTAAATATTATTTATTTGGTATAGCTATTGTTACTTCTAAATAAAAGTAAAATTTTTTTAGTATAAAACGAAAATGGCGTCCTACCGAAGTTAGACAATTGTGTAAATAATGTATGTGTTTGTTATTTAAATGCACTAGGGTAATTAGTTATAAATTTTTTTAAGAGCGCTTATAAGTATACAAAATTAAATTATATAAATTTGAAGTCAGAAAGAAAAGTTTTCAGACTCTTTAAAAAATGTAATAAGATAATTGTGCATTTGTACTTACCTATACATCAAATTGTACATTCTGTAAATAAAATTGTGTGGGATTATTTTTACAGAAAATATTGAGTCTCCTAATTTTTCTATAAGATTCCAGTCTTAAGAGAAAGTATTTTAAACACTAAATACTAGATAATACTTTGATAATAGTGGATCAGTATGCCTGAACTTGAAAAAAGTAAATTTAGCATGGTTATAAAGAAACACCTTTTAATTAGTTATTACGAACAAAATTTTTAGCTTTATAAAACTTATTTTATACCAAGAAATTACATATACAAAAATGGTATATTTTAAACACTCAAAAGTTCGAAATAATTCTTAAAAATTAATTGATTGATTGGATTTTCTCCCAAAAAATCGTTAAAGTTTTTGAAACAGTTGAAATATAATTAGAAAAGGACCTGAATAATAGAAGTTCTGATGATTTATATTATTACCGACTGTGAACATTCCCGTACTTAAACAATTAAAAGACATTAAAAAAGATTTATTTAGTAAAAAAACATAAATATTTTCAATCATTCCCATGTTAAAATAAAATAACCATTTTTTAAAAACATTTAACATTTTGTTTTAAATTTCTTTGTATCAAAATATTTCATTATTGTATTTTTAAGTAACTAATAACAATTATTAGGAAACAATTTCTTTAATTGTTAAAAATCGGGAATTTCATAGTGTCGAATATGTTAAAATTCGGCAATTTTCTATTGGAAATATCATTTTTCGGAAATTAGCAAATACTGTAATATTTTAAATTGTTAAAAATTTGATTAAAAGGAATTTTTAAATGCCGTGATATTATAAAATTTTCGGCAATTTTATTATTCGAAAATTTTTTAATTCCTGACTTTTATACGAAGTGTGTAGGTTCTCGAAAATATTGTGCCTCCCTCACCGAATTTTGATGAACCTAGTCGCCCTTCTCCATGTTCCCTGGGTTCACTGAAAATATTTGTCGAAATTTTTTTCCTATTTTTTCCGATATTTCACAGTGTCGGTAACTTTTATTTTTTTTATTTTTCAATCATTCAACTGTAAACAGAGTATAAAATTTTAACAATTGAGAATAAGGAATGTAAGACCCAAAAAAAAGATTGAAAATTTAATTAAAAAGATTTTTCTTAAAGTAAAGTAAGAAATTTAAAATTTTATAAACCAAACAAAGCTTACAAAATATTTT
>JAAAKG020035779.1:0-43925 GCA_010014905.2 Druon quercuslanigerum
TTTTGAGAGGAGCTCCCGGAGATCAGCTGTAGCTCCTTTCCAAATAAATATTTTTACTAATACTAAGTCTTAAAATATAGTTAAAAGATACCATAGTATGTGTAAAAATTTTTAGATCAATCAATTAAAAAGTTTTCTCAGAAAAAAATTCTGGAAAATTCGTTTTTTTCGGCCTTCTAACTGTATATAACCCCTTAATTACTTCTGAATATTTCATTACTTATAATGTAAATATTTAGCCAGTATCAGTCTGCTTAGAATGATAACTGTTTTCTCAAATTCTCTCTGTAATTTATTCGATACTTCAAATATATTATATTACATTTTTTCTCTAAAGCTTGAAATTGTTTCATACAAAAATGTTGGGCCTAATTCATGGAAACCCCTTATAATTCACATTATAGGCTAAATAACATTTTGACAAAAATTCTTAAATTTGGCACAAAATTCATATTTGCGATTTGTAAATTTATCATTTTTGTTAATAATTTATCACTAGGCTACAAAATTTATCTATTTGTTAAAGATTAATGTATTTTAATAAAAATAAAATACTTTTACTTGCATTTTTATAAACCTAAGAACTTAAAAATTGAAATCATTACATTAAAAACATTGCTGTTCTATCTAAGAACTTAATTCGGCTTCCATCTTTAGAAAAATTTTCTTGTTACCTGTTTTAAAAGAATTTTTTTATGACAAGTCTGATAACAAGGCCTGAATGTCTTTTCGCTTAAAAATTTTATCTTTATTTGCTAAAAGATAAACTGTTTTTTTAAAATTCATTGCTTTGACTGCAAATTTATTATTCTAGTGAAATATTTATCTTTCTGTTTAAAAATTAAATTATTTTGTTCATATATTTTGTTGTTAAAAAATCAAATATTACATTTCTTTTTGAGAATTTACCTTCTTGGCAGAAATTTAAATGTTTTTATTTGTGATAAATTGAATATATTTGACATGTTTATTTGAAAGTTTTTTATTCTGATTGAACGAGACTATATCTTTCAATAACTTTTCGCCTAAAATCGTCGGTGAAATTCGTCTACTATTATTGTGTCGAAATTCCTAACGATAAGTTTATCGTGACCTACGGGTGTTTCCTCGATTTCTTGTGCGGTCAACGCTTCAACTTTGTTGTTGTACATGTTTATTTTTATTCGTTTTGCAATAAATCTTTTTCTCATGTATATTGCGCGAAGAAATGTGTTATTTCGCCATAATATTGCCAAGACTTCACCATTGGCTGTTGATAATACTACGTGTTCTTCGTTTGATATGGGCCTGTAGGAACGAAATCTTTCTCTCGTTAGAATCAGAATATGTTGAGGAAAAACGTATCTTTGGATTTCAAATCGCCGAGTCGAATTTGTGTGGGGAATAAGTCGAACAGATCTGAGCTGTTCAATTGTAAATTCCCGCAGGCTGACAGAAGAATTAACAGCAGGTGGAATCCTGGACCTGGACCTGGCACGAAGAGAAGAGTCGGTGGGAGGGGACCTGGACCAGCCGTGAGAATAGGACTCGGCATATGAAGAGGACCTAATTAGAGAATTTCGAGAACCAGGCAAGGCAAGAGAAAGGGACAAATCCATGGAACGTCTTCCATGCCGAATACCCGATGAATACTCGCTGGCAGGTGACTGCCCGGACTGTAAGCTCAACTCTGCAACAAGAAACAGAGCCGACATATTTTTATTTGCTGAAGAGCAAAGAATCCATTACAAAATTAGGCTATACTAACGGCTCTTTGACGTTAAATTTATGCTGGGTTAAATGGAAACAAGTCATTTTATATCGAATAAAGGCCTTGTAATGAGTGTGTCACGTGACCAAGTTTACCGACACTTTGTTTTATTTCCTAACATATTTTTACACGAAGCGCCATATCGAATAGAAAAAATAGGAACATCTTATTTTAGTGCATCTTATTTATTATTCCAATTTTTAAAATCAATGTAGAGCTTCGTGTGAAAATAAGTTAGGAAATAAGGAGCGTGGTGGTAAGGTCGAATGCAATCACGTGACCCCTTAGTCACATGTCCTTAAAGCATCTGTATAAATGCAGAATTTAAAATGTTTTCCATATTTCCGCCTATTTATTTTTTTTTTATTAATTTCTAGGTAACTATTCCTGACTTAGTAGAAAATGTTTTCAAACAAATTAATACTGAATCACCAAAGAAGTCTTAAAGTTTTTAACAAGAGCTACCTCGTTTGAAATTTTTTTTTAATAATTCCAGAGAGTGCGCAGGGCACGCTTTCCACTGGCTCAATCAGAGTTCTCCACGCGATGAATTACGAAATTTTTTTAGAAGAAATTTCACTTTTAGTATAACGGATTAACTTTTTCGGCAGGCCTCCTTTAATATTGTAATAATTTTGGATCTTTTTATTTTTATTTTAGAAAAACTTCTTTCTATGTAAGATTTTGTAATTCCATCCTCATAAGAAATAATAAGATTTCATTTCACAGACCCCTTTTACCTTCAAATCGTTTTAAGTAATTTGGAGCTGATCTTGTTGAAGTGTACCATATGTTAAGACGCAAACATAGTGCGAATCCCGTATCAAAAACGAAACTTTTTAAATTTTATTTTTTTACACCTACATACCGCATTCCCCGAAAGGAAATTCAAATTAAAGTCTTAATCATTTCGAATAAAATCAAATACCGTTTAAAAGAAACTAGCAATTGAAACAAAATGAATAATAATGCGCACAAATTCTTTTTTGCGTATAGCTTAAAAAATCTGTCTAAAATAATAGATGTATTATTTTATTATATTTACCAATAAAACTGAGGATGACCGCTAAATATAAGACGAGAGAAGAAGCAATTTTCATATTTTCTAATTAGAGAAAAATATGATTAATGTATTGTAAAAAGTTAATTTACAAACTTAACTGACGAATGTTTTAGACTATATCGATATTGAATAGTACAGCTTATATTCGTTATCTCATGAATTCGTAAGTGCCAACGTCGTTCTACTCACATATTTACATTTCTTTAGCGTAATATTCATATTTACAATAGAATACTCTGAATCATTAAGAAATTTCTTTTTGAAAATAAAGACATAATACAGCTACAATGTGTGTGTGAAACACACATGAAATAAAAATAAAATATCTTTTGCAGGCATATATATCTAACAAATTTTAATCAAGTCTGATGGTTGGCTTCGGCGCGTCTTAGGCACGGTACGCATTTATGGCCGCCTATCATACAATTCTTCTCATCTGCAGTGCATAAGGTCTGACGGACACAGAAAAAACTTTGGACACGCGTGGCTTAAGCACCCCCAGGACCGTCATCGTATGCTGAGATCAGAATCGTCCAAATTGTAAATTACAACTTTCGAGGTTGAGTTGATTCTTGACTCGCAGAGTTAAACTGTATAACGCAAGTGGTAAGTAATTTGTAATAGCTTCGGCTCAACGCATGTGTACTCACAGCAGTTGACGTGCAGAGCATACAGCGTTAAAAAGCTAAAAAACTGTGTTTACGCATGTGCGAAATCGGAGCAGTCGGCAGTGTGTGGTGCGCGCAGCTTAGAAGGCGAATGCCGGGTAGTAGGAGAAGGTGCAATTCGAGTCTTCTAAGTGCACGGACAGCGAAGGTTACGGAACCGAGGGACGGCGTATCTGTAAAAATCTGAACCATATTGTTCGTATAGTGGAACACGTAAGATTCTGGAGTCAAACTTTGCAGACGGAACATTTTTTAGTAAAAATATTTCGAGAGGTTTCGAAGCCCTTAGGGTATTTAAAATATTTCAAACGACGCCAGAATTCGTCGCTTGAATCTGTGAAGTTTGACTCCACAATCTTACGCATTCCACTATACGAATGATAACGTTCATATTTATACAGGCAAGCCGTCGCTTGTTTCCGCAACTATCGCGGCTTACGCACTTGAGCGACTCGAATTAAATATTTTCGCACTACCCTACATTCGACATCTAAGCTGCGCGTACCACACACTGCCGACTTCTCTGATTTCGCATGTGCGTAAACTCAGTCTTTTAGATTTTTTACGCTGTACGCTCTGCATGTTAACTGCTGTGAATCCACATGCGTTGAGCAAACGCTATTACAAATTAATGACTACTTGCGTCATACAGTTTCACTCTGCGAGTCATAAGTCAACGGCGACGATTGTAATCAATAATTCGTATGATTTTGATGTCAGCGAACGACAGTGCTCCTTGGGAGTGCCTAACCCACGCATGTCCAAATGTTTCTTTGTGGAGATAGGGTGCTTGTGCCGGAGCTGGGATGCGTCGGAGTCAATCATTCGGCGTAAAGACAAAGCATGAGCTAACATTTAAGATCTGAAAAGTTAAAAATGATATTTAAAAAGTTAATTGATTAAGTATTTAAATAATAAAGATAACAATTAGAGCCACCTATCTCAATTTCAGAAAGAAGAATAATGGATCAGAAAAGGAAAATTTATCGAAAAAAGAAGTAGATCGGAAATTTGATGATCTTTAAAATTTAGAAGGTTTATATATTGATTTAGATGAAGAAGAAGGGATTGAAGAAGAGGAAATTCCAGAATTAGAAGAAAGAGACAAGAAGCAGGATCAAGAACATAATTGAAGAAAAGAGTTAGAGTCGAAAGAGACATACAAGACGACCAAGCAAGTAACGAATAATTTAATAAAGAATATGAAAATAACATCAGCGAAGCTATTATAAGTTCTAGAGGCCTCCAATAAAGTAATCAACGCTGAAAAAAACAAAACTTAGAAGATTAGAGGCAGATAATTTAGATGTAAATACTAACGATAAAACAGTAATTATCCCCTCTCAAAAATACAGAAGTAAGAGAAAGTATAACAAGTAGTATAAAAAAATTAAAAAGATCTTTATAAATTAAAAACAACGTAATTGAAGTATACAGGGTGATATTTTAAGTTAAAACTTTCAAATATCTTGAAAAATAGGCAATAAATTTTCAAGTTAAAAAAATCACCCGGTATATAAAATGAGATTATAAATTAACGAAAAAATTTGATTTAAATTTATCTTTAGATTAATATAGTAAATCTAAAGTGATGATGTTATTTTGTCGACCAGGGTAATAAATTAATTATTTTAATGTTAAATTTTGCTGATTACTGGTAAAAATAATTTTCTAAAGAAACGAGGAAAAATATGCCACGGCCCGGATTCGAACCGGGAAGGCCACTTTTCACGAAAGGAGCGTTAACTAATTACGCCATCGAGGTGTAAAATTATTTTGACCAGTAATTAGCAAAATTTAACATCATAAATAATTAATTAATTACCCTGGTCGACAAAATAACATGATTACTTTAAATTATTCCAGATTTGGTTATCTTATTTAGACTAGAAGTAGTAACTGAAGAATTCACAGGTATGAAGATGCCAACGTGCGTCATTCTGTTAATATAGAAGAAACGATAAAGATTATGCTGTGGCCTCGGTGGCGTAATTGGTTAACGCTCCACTCGTGAAAAGTGGCATGCCCGGTTCGAATCCGGGAATTGGCATATTTTTTCTTGTTTCTTTAGAAAATTATTTTGACTAGTAATCAGCAAAACTGATGAAAATTGCGTTGAGATTGTGCCCTTAAAGGAACAAGTGAAGAGATCAGCATTTTATGAAGCGGTTTCGAGTCTTGTACCTGAACTGCGTTCAGCTAATCTAATTATACAAAACTTAGAGGAAATTAAAAGTTTTTCATCTTAGCTAGAAGCAGAAAAGACAGCAGACAAAAATTTGTGGCAAGACGGTCCAGATACGAGATTCTTCAGATGCTATAATTCGGGACATAGATTGCCCGATTATCCTCTGAAGTCATTTTAACTGCGGTTTTTGTGTTATTGTCAAAAAATCACATATCACAAGGACGATAAATGTTTTTAGAAAACACCGGCATCTAGAGGTGGAATACAGAAGTTTAGAAGTAACATTATTTAGCAACTTCAGAGGGAGTACAACGGGAAACTTAATAAGAAAATTTAGAGAATAAACTTCAGAGGAAATAAGAACTATAATAAGACGCAGGAAGTAAAATCAGAAAAGCAAAAATACGCGAACGAACCCAGAAGCAAACAAAAGGGCAATGAAAAAGACAATGAAACTGAACACTTTATAACTAAAATTTTAATTATAAGCGATTTCAAAAAATGTAAAGGGCAATTAATAAAAAGAGTAAATAAAAATAAGTCAGCGGATGTTAAAATGGATGAAAAGGGAAATTTATTTCTTAATTAAAACTGGATTAAAGAATTAAGAAAAATAGACGAATTAAAAATTAAGAAAGAGGAAACAAAAATTAGGATAAAAAGAGGGATGCCGCAAAAACAAAAATCAGACGCTAGCCATCAAAAATAAACAAACATAAAAAAAGAAAATTACCCGAAAATAGGTGAACGCAGAAAAAGACAAAGGAAATTACGCTCAGGCTGTAGACGAAATAGACAGGAAAGAAAAGAACTTTGAAAAGACAACAGACACTGACAAACACTTAGAAAAAGACGAATTAGAATACGAATCAATAGCTATGATAAACAAAGACCAAAAAACATACCAAAAAGCCATCTCAATAAAAGAAGAACTAGAATGGGTCAAATCAATCAAAGAAGAGCTTAAATAAACAAACCAGTAAGAATGAGTGATGTAAGCAGAAAAAAATTAGACTCAAAATGGGTATTTAAAGGAAATTTAGAGGAAAACTGGTGAGAAAAGTTTAAAGCTAGATTAGTACTTAGAGGCTTCAAGGACAGAAACATATACGAGTTAAAAGAGACCTACGCAACAGTATCCAGATTGCCTTCAGTTAGGTCAGTACTACCTGAATAAATTTCCAAGTTTTTTTATGATAGTTTTTTTTATTTCCCGGTCAAGTGGAGACATTTAGGTTGTGTTAAATAATTTAAAAGATACATTTCATTGTTTTACATTTTTATTAAATGTTTTACAAATTCGATACTCTTCCTTTCACACTTTCACTCCCTCTCCCGGCATTTGAAAGTGTTTCATAATATTTATAATCATTTCACAGAATAAAATTATTTTACTAAAACTCACCGGATATTATTGGTTATTGAAAGATTGTATAAGATTGTAGAAAATCAAGGAATACCAACTGCAAAATATTTGGTTAAATATTCTAACATATTATTAAAAAATTCTCCATTTTACTAAAAAAGTCCCTATTGTGTTCAAAATGTATGGACTTGGATAAAAAGCCATCTCTTTAGAATGCAAATTGAATAGCTCGGTTAAAGATCCATTTTATGAGTTAAAAAATAGGGTTTTTAACTAAAAATTCAACTACTTCTTTTTTCGAATCGCTTTCCTCGATGACACATATATTTAGTTGAAAATTCATTTCTTGGGTTCAAAATTGACCAATTTGGTTGAAAGTTCCATTTATATCTTTTGGTAAAACATAAATCTTTCTGGTAGAAAATGAAAATTTTTGATCGCAAATAAATATTTTTTTATTGAAAGTTTAACCTCTTTCAAGTCAGAATTATGTTATATACATTTTATCCTAAATTGTTTGTAACAAGTCAAAAATTGAGAATGGCTGCAAAATATAAGATGAGAGAAGCAACAATTCCCATATTTTCTAATAAGATCAAAAGATGATTATTGTATTATGAAGAGTTAATTCACAAACTTCACTGATGAATGTTCCAGTTTATCATCATATTAAATAGTACCTACAGCTGATATTTCTCATCTCGTGAATTTCCTAAATCTGTTGAAACTTTTAGGACAATTTGTACAACTTATTACGCTAAAACCCAATTTCAAATAAGAATTTTATTATACTAGTTACGGAATGGGAATTATCTGCCTTAGTTGGCAAAAGTATATATATTTCTTTACCGAAATAGCCAGCCTTAAACTTCAAATTTTAGTTATTTGCTAAAATATTATTGTTAAAACTGACAATTATATTTCTCCTTGGAAGTTGCGCCTGAATTTCGAAATTACAATTCTTACGAAAATTTATTGTTGGAAATCTGAAGATCGTTTTTGAAACATATAATTTCCAAGAGGACTTTAAAACCAGAAAAGTAATTTAAAAAATAGATAGAAAATCATAAACAGCAAAATAAAAATAAAAAACGAAAAAGTAAATAGTCGAAGAGAAGCAGCTTATGAATAATACTAGAATACAATCTCGCGACTTCTCATAAAGCGAAATAATAAACATGCAGCCTAGGATGAAAATAAAAAGTAAAATGCCATTTTTAAAGTTAATTTTTGAAGGATTTAAAAAACAACCGGTTTCGTGAACCCTGCGCGCTTCATGGGAAGATGGCCAGAGACAGCGGCGACATGCTCTACGATCATTAGCGTTCTCGGCATTCGGGACTCGTGATCGTTTAGAGGGATTCACTCTGCTTACCTCATCATATTAAGTTCTTAAGTAAAGCATTCCTTCAAGTCGCGACCCACGTGGGGGTCTCTGTTTATTATTTACCCCCAACCACACTTAAACACTCGCGATATACCGATAAAATTTTTTTCCGCGGATCACAATCGAGGCGAGGAGGCACTTAAAACGGGTGAAGAAAAGCCCACTTACTTTAAAGCCACTTGGCTGTGGCGATGGCGTTCCGGGAGTCCATTCTTCCTTTTCTCCGAGTCCGCTATTTTTTTCTAGTTTTCCGGGGCTACCGTTCCTACCGGTTCTCGAGCCAACTCTGTCCTGTTTCGCTCGTTTAGTCCACTAGCTGCTGTTATCTGTTGGACCTTCCGTCTTTCGGGTGCGCCGCCGTTGATTGGCTGGTGCCAACGGGCGCGATGCAATGGTCGTTTTCCACCCTGTTCACACCCCTGGTAGGATCCGTGCTGCCAACTGGTTCTATCCCACGGGATTGGTTCTATACCCTGACTTGCGTCTAGTTGCCTCGCCACGTGGTATTGCAAGGATGACTTAGTTTGTTCTGGTGGTTTGTCTGGTGCTGCCACTCGCCGCTGGTCGCGGTACTACCACGATTCTGCCGGTCGCCGGTTGGTGCTATCCCTTGGGATCGACGCGGACTTGTTGCGCCGTACCTTTCGTGTCGCGCCCTTCCACTTATGGTCACTGGCGAACGGCTATATCCTGCTGTTGACAGCTCAATGTTTGCAAACTGTCACTTGGTCTGTCATGTAAACATCCCCGGCTATTTGAGATTTCGCAGCCCTGGACTCGTCGTCGTCGCGGATGTGTCTTCCTAGCCCTCTCCAGGTACCCTCGCTATCGACTATGATCCCTTACATTTTTTGTTTGTTTATTTGTACACGTTTTCGTTTACACAATTTGTTCTCCACGTCACTTAGGAACTAGTCCCTGTCAAATTCTCTTATTGATTTTAAATGCCGTGGCTACAATACTATTCCTTGGTTAACTTCTATCATGGTTAATAATCTATCAAATAACAGAATACCGTTTTCTTAACCTAAGATTCGTAGCGTTAGAGTTGGCTTCGGCCATCAGCTTTTTTTTTAAATTTATCTATTTGTTACAAAATTAATATTTAGGGTCTCAAAATCTACCTACTTGGCATTTAAAATTAAATTTTTTTGTGTAAAAAACCTTCACTGTATTTAGTGGGACGATGGTCGTGGGGGCTAAAGCGCAGGCTTTGGACCCACTCTGTCGGCTTGCAGGTTCGATTCCCGCCTCGCACTCTGGAAGAGCCTCGGTGGCCCATGCGGTGAACACTAGCCTAGCTGTCTTTATTTGTTAAAGTGGAAACTCTTTTGTTCGGTCCGGTCGTTCAGGTCGGCGTCAGGTGTTAGGGGATGTTTTTCTTGTCGGCCCAGAGCATCGTTTCCTGGACTAGTCTCTCTGAGAGAATGGGTACTTTCGGTGTAGAGAGATAGAGGGAAAGAGGCGACCTAGTGTTTGCGAGGCGTGCCTATGCTTGTACATAATGCTTCGATAATGCTCAGCACAGCAACCGGTATACTATATACGACCGGACACGCCGGAACTTCTCATTTTCGTACAGTCGCTCAGCCTCTTCACCTGTAAATGATGTGGCGCACACGTTAGAGTATGTTTAATATAGCTTAGTGTTATTTTTCTTTACAGCAAATACCATTTATGAAAAGTAAAAATGCAAGTAAAATATCAATCTTATAATGTTGTGAGTGCTAAGTTAATTAAAACTGTGTATTTCCAAAAAATGTACAATATTTTATATTTAAGTTTGTGTTTTTCAGATCAACCTGTCTAGTATAGCAAGGGGCTCAAAAGGTAGCGGCTAAGACAGTGAAAGATGAAAATACATTTTACAATTTGTACACGTTATGTTATTTATTCTAGGGCTTGTTCTAGGGCATTTAAATTGCCAGATAAATTCTAAAAACCTTCAAACAATAGAAAACAGTTTACGCTTAAGGTAAACACTTGAAATGTTTTTTTCGCTCTTTTGTAAAACTCTGGTTGAAAAAAGTAATTTCGAGGTTTTCAATGTCCGTTTAAACAATCACTATTTTACATAAGGAAAACATTGTTTCTATCAGATAACACTGTTTCTATAATCATCACCATAGATTTAGCCAAAATATAATGATTCATCTCATAAGGATTAGTCAGCAATAACAATGCAGCAGTCATCCTTCTTCAACGATACAGCTGCATCGTTATTAATCGCAGGAAAAAATACAAGATGAAAAAAATCTATTCTAATGTTTTATTTCTAGAAAAGGTGTCATTTTCAAATTATGAATGCTCCAATAATTGATTAAATTTTGCTTACAGTTAAATCAAATTCCTTTTGAATGAAGTTTTAGTTGCAGTTAAATCATTATTTAAAATCTTGCGAAAAAAGCCAAACAGAAAATATTTTAAAATTAATAGAACATTCATAATAAGAATAAGGTTTGTCTATAATTTATAGTAACGTTTTTGAGAAAATTATCTAGATGGTTGTAGGAAACGTTTGAAAATTTCTTCTTATTGGTTTATCTCGACCTAAGGGTGTTTCCTCGATTTCTTGTGTAGACAACTCTTCCACTTTGAGGTTTTGCATGTTTATTTTTACTCGTTTTTTATCGCGTTTTTCTCTTACATATATTCCCCGAAGAAATGCATTATCTTGCGATAATATGGCAAAGACATCACCACTAGCCGTTGCCAATACTGCGTGTCTTTCGTTTGATATGGGCCTAAAGACCTGATATCTTTCTTTCATTAGAATGAGATCACTGCTTGGAAAAGTGTATGCTTGAATTTTAAATCGCTGTCTCGGATTTGTGTGAGGAATAAGCCGAAAAGATCTAAGTTGTTCAATTGTAAGTCCACACAGGCTGAAAGAAGCATAAATGGCATCTGGAGACCTGGACCTTGACCTGGCATGAAGAGAAGACTCGGCATCTGGAGATGACCTGGGCGGAGGACTCGGTGAATGAGGCCAAGCCAGCGAAAGAGACAAATCAAGAGAAGGTCTGCCACGAGGAACACGAGGAGGAGAATCAGTATTTGGTAAACGATCGTGCTGTAAGCTCAAATCTGCAAAAAAAAATGCAATGTTCCTTGTCCATTATCTTCTATCATATTTTTTCAAAAAGAAAAGAGGTCATTCAAAAACTACCGCATGCTGTCAGAGCTGTGAAGTTAACAGGTTTCATCATGATTTTTCATACATGGAAAGCACGAAGTACATGATGAGAATGTCCCTGGTAAAACTGAAGGAGCTTTAGTATAAGAGAAATCGCAATCACCAAATTACAGTTGTGGATTCTTTTACCATAATTTTGAATTTCTGCTTGCAAATGTGAGAGAAGCGCAAAGACTGAGCGCGTAGCATGAAGTAAATACTGTTGGACTGTACCATATGTTAACACGCTCATATGGTACGAATCCCGGACCAAAAAGGATATGGTTGAAATTCCATTTTTTTAACGTTTTTATACTATATTCCTTATATTACAGAAGTATTATTTTATTATATTTACCAAGAGAACAGAGAATAACCGCGAAATATAAGAATACAGAAGTAACAAATTTCATATTTTTTGATCAGAGGAAGAGATGAATAATGTATTATGAAGAGTTAATCCAAAAACTTTACTAATAAATGTTCCAGTTCATCGGAATATTTTATACTATGGCTGATGTTTGTTATCTCATTAAAGACGACGCCCAACTTTGTTCTGCGCACATATTTACATTTAATTAGCAAGAGTTCCGAGAAAAAGTGTCTGAGTAAGAAAGAAAATTCTGTCCGCAAATTCCCGTTTTATGTCTGCAAATCGCTTTTGCTAGTCTGATTATAAGTCTCTGCGTAGAATCTTCATTTAAAAATGAAAATTTCAATTCTTCACAGAAATCCTGTACCAAAAGAGAATTTTATGATAAATTTTACCTGTAAAATAACTTTTTCGGAAATATAATTGGGTTTTTCATTTTGTTTAACTAAAAATTTAACCATTTCTTTTTTGGTCGAAAATTGATCCTTCTGTATTTGTCATTATTTATTTGAACAAGCAGGTTAAAAATATGGCTTTTGGGTAAATAACGTGTTTTCAACTGAAATTGTCACTATTCCTTTCTTTAAAGAAAATTTGTCAACAAATTAATTTTTTGTTTGAAAAGTAATCTTTTTCAGTTTAAAATTAGTTTTATCAGCTCAAAATTTACTAATTAAATTTTTGGCACCCGCACAGAACTATTTTAAACAATTAATAATATGTCATCATAGCAGTTTTAAAGTCTTTCACAAGAGCTAACACAGTTGCGCGTATACCTATTTAACTAAATCAATTCCGCCTTTTTTTTTTAAAAAATTTTCTTTTGGTCTAACAAATTTTCCTAAGTAAGGTCTTTTAGTCTAATCCTAATCTGAAACAGTAAGATTTTATTATACTACACCCGCCGTAAATAATTTTACGTAATTTCCGAATGACCTTGTGGTGTGTTACCATATGTTTACACGCACATATGGTTGGAATCTCGTACCAACAAGGACACATTTCAAATTCCATTCTTTGGACACACACATACTGTATTTTCTCTAAATAAATTCAGTTTGAGGTCGTACTAATTTCTGAAAAAATCAAATAAAGTTTTAAAGAACTTAAGATTCGCACACATTCTAAATTGTATATGACCTAAAAAAATTAATTATTATTTTTTTATATTTATAATACCAATAGAACTGAGGATTAATGCAAAACATACTACGTAAAACATATTTTTTTGATGCGGGAAAACACTTTAAGGGGGTGAAACAACCCTTTAAAGATAGGGGTATCAACTGTCGATTAAATAGATTAATGTATAAAAACCAAATCGATTTCTATCAAACCTACTAAAAAAGCTTCCTGGTGATTGAAGATGAATAAACTAATTTTCATAAGAGAAAAAATAAAGGGGGTAATCCACCCCTAAAGCTATTTAAGTTTGTGCTGAAATATTTAAATTCACATCTAGAAATTAGAAAAAAATGTATTTTGCACTTAAGATTAAAATAAATTTGACGCATTTCACCAAAAAAATTGTAAAAAATTAATGCTCTTTTATGTGCAAAAGATTTACGTATAATGGTTAATAATGTGAAACAACTTTTAGGGTTATTTGCTCTATTGAATGCTCTTTCTTTCTTATTAATACATAAATACGTTCATCCTCATTTTTGTGTGCAACACATATTTGTATTTTGGGGGGGGGGGATACCACCCTGTAACTTTTGTATTCATGTTGGATAGAAATTTGTTTTACTTTCTTTTTTTTTAAGTATTTCCCCAATTGTCTTTGTAAGTCGAAAGTATACATTACCAGGCACAAAATAAAAAGTGTTTAGTGGTAGTTACCCCCATAATTTAAGAAAATTTTTTTTGTTGAAACGCGTCAACTTTATTTTAGTCTTAAGTGCAAAATATATTTTTTTTCAAATTTTTTACTGTAAATTTGAACATTCTTAGCACAAATTTTGAAGATATATAGATGTAATTTACCCCCTCCATTTTATTTTATTGAGAAAATTAGTTTATTCATCTTTCATCACCAGGAAAATTTCTTAACAGATTGGATCAAAATCAATTTTGTTTTTATAAATAAATCTATACAATCGACTCTTGAGACTTTTATCTTTGAGGGGCTGCTTCACCCTCTTAAACTGTTTTTGCGCAGATTAATTATTTTAGTTAAAAATTTTAATCTTTGTTTAAAGATTCGTCTTCTTCAGTTTAAAATTAATTTTGTTAAATGTTTCTAAATGATTAGTAATGTATCAAATAAGAAGTTTCCAACTCTTTCAGAAGGAGAAGCTCATTTCTTAAATTATTTAACATTATCACAGAAGAGCTTATTCCCTTCACGTAAGAACTGAAAGGCGTTTGTAATCTAACTTAAGAGTTGTGCTGAATCGCTTTCCAATTATTTTGTATATTATTTCAAAAATAAACTGTTAGTAGTCAAAATTTAAAAAATTCAAAATCACAATTAGTTATGTGAATTCTCGGTCCCGATTAGCCAGATTGCATTTACTCACTTATAATTAAAATGCATTCGGATATTAAATTGTAATTTAAAAAACGACACTGATGCAACATCTATAACGGTGCCTCATTGAGATGGAGAAATAGAAACCTGCTCTTGCGTTTTGTTGACATAACAATTTCATTTTGTTTAATTATTATTAATGACTGATTTCACTTTATATACAGGGTTTGTACAAAAAGTAATGAAATTTATTTTTTTAAAACACCTTAATTGATCAGATTCGTACAAACACTTAAAATTATTCAAAATAAGCACCATTGGCATCGATACACTTTTGCAAGCGATGTTTCCATGCCTGGAAGGCTCCCAGGAATACGTCCGAAGTGAGGTCCTTCAGGCACGCCGTCGAAACCGCTTGAATGTTGTCCACGTTGTCCAAATGCTTTCCCTTAAAAACATTTTTGATGCGAGGGAATAGGGAAAACTGGGATTGAGCCAGGTGAGGATTGTACGGTGGTTGGGGGACCACAGAAACACCAGTGCGGGCCAGGTAGTCGCCGGTGAGGAACGCAGAATGACTAGGCGCGTTGTCATGGTGAAGCTTCCAGACGTTTTTGGTGTTGCTTCTCGAACGGTTGACTCTCTATTTCAGTCTTTTGAGAACTTCCAGGTAGAATTGCGAGTTAACAGTCTGGCTTTGGGGTAAAAAATCGTGGTGCACAATGCCTCGGACGTCAAAAAAGGCAATAAGCATGGTTTTGACCGTGGACTTGCTCATGCGCGCCTTTTTGGGCCGGGGGGACGAGCTGGTGTGCCACTTGCTGCTCTGTCGCTTACTTTCCGGATCGTACTTAAATATCCAAGAGTCATCACCGGTTATTACTGAGTTTAAAAAGTCCGGATCGTTTTCGATCACATCCAAAAGTTCTTAGGAGCGCTGCACTCGAAGCTCGCGTTGTTCGTCTGTCAGAATCTTCGGCACGAGTTTGGCGTACATCTTTCTTATTTGCATTTCACCCGTCACAATGATGCACTAATGTTTTCGGAAGGTTCAACATCCCTGCCACTAAACACACAGATAAACGCCGGTCTTTGTTCAAACACTCGCGCACACGACTAACATTGTCGTCCGTGCGGGACGTTGACGGTCTCCCCGAACGAGGTTCGTCGGCCACCTCTTCTCGGCCCTCCTTAAAGGCCTTGTGCCACCGACAGACCTGCGCCTTGGACATGACTTTATCCCCGTAAGCCTGTCGAATCATTTCGACAGTCTCGACACCGTTTTTCCCTAACCGGACACAGAATTTAACAACGTAACGTTGTTCTAAATTTTTCTCCATCGCGAGCTTCGACGTCGAGCAAAAACAGAGTCTACGAGAACGCACCTTCTCTCGCTTCAAAAGCTCGCAGCACACTGCCGCCGGTGCGGCTTGTTTTCCTCCTAGCACAAACCGCGCGTTTCTAGCTAGCACAGTCTCTTCAAACATGAATCGATCTTATTACTTTTCGGACTAACTCTGTATCCATTAACCCATGCAGAAGATGTCCAAATGCTTTTCAAATTAACGGTCATTTATAACGCAATCTTTAACTTGTAATTCTCGTCGATGGCTGCAGGTTTGTTATTTTCTGTATGACCTCCCGACTGTTCTTTACACTTGTAAAGGAGATATTTTGAAATGTCTTTTGATTTTTAAAGAATTTGTGAAACATTTAAATTAAAACATTTTTAACACATGCAGCTCTTGTATTTAACTATCGTCGTTTCTATTGTGTAGTTCTAACGTATTTAAATTTGTTTAAATGACTTTGAATATGGCTGAGGACAAATTCAAACTGTTGATGCAAAGATTCGGAAATTTGGAAATCTCTCTTTTGGAGCAATCTGGACGGACGTGGAAAAAAAGAATTAAAAAAACTGCAGATCCCCTTTCAGATGATTTTCCTGTCTTGGTGTCCTCCTGTTGTCTTCCTGCTTCGATTAGTCAACCTGTTATTCTAAAAGTAAACAAAAATAAGTCATCGTCCTACTTCAAGTGGAATGATGGCTAGCAGGAAAGGTTTTCAAGTGAGTTGTATGGATTAAATAAGCTTAAAGGTAATTTTGACGAAATCGATATGGACTGTTTAAGCTTGAATCTTACGAAGGCAATTGTTGATAGTGCGAGATTAGCTGATATGTATAAAGAGAGCAAAAAATTTTTTTGCCAACACAAGCGTGTCAAGCCCTGCTTCGATAGTGATTGTCAGCGAGCTAAAAGTGTATTACACAGTCCGTAAAAAATTCAAGCAGGGTTAACTTTTCCGACGAGACTAAATCAAATTATATGAAAGCTAAAAAATCTACCAAGTTCTGATCAAACGTAAAAAATCAAGTTTTGAAAATGATTCTCTTGCGGGCCTTGAGACGGTTAATAAAAGTAAGAATTTTTAGGAAATCGCAAATTAATTTAGGGGGCGGAAAATTAAATCAAATGTCCTTACCACAAAATATTGGGAAAATTATATCCGCTCTACACTCCCGCAGAGACGCCTGTTATCATCCTTATTTACGGATGTTCGACATCCGTTATTAGATAGTAGCATTACAACAAACGAAATTATGTTGTCAATTAACAAAACAAAATCTATTAAAGCCCCAGGACCGAATAAGATCTCAAACAGTTTTTATAAAAATTCTCCACCTAATTGGCTCTTGCATTTTGAGTCACTATTTAACCAAATATTTGAAAATAAATACTTGCCGCTTGATTGGACAAAATCTTTGACATATATGCTTCATAATAAACATGATCTCTCTAAACCCCAATATATTTAGACCAATAGCTCTTCTAAACTGCGTTTTAAAAATTTTCGCTCAGATTTTACTGGCCAGATTAGAGAAATGGGAGTCTTTTTGCCAAATTATCCCGGAAGCGCAAGCGGGTTTTCGCCGGAACAGAGGTTGTGTCGATAATATTTTTAATTTAGCTGTAATCTTACAGAAATATTTACAAAAAACAAACAGACACTTCTATGCCATAGTAATCGGTTTTTCAAGGGCGTTTCCTTCTGTTAATCATGCCCACATTTGGACAAAACTCCATGATTTAGGCGTTAGCTCGAAAATAATTAGGATACAGAAAAGTCTATATGAGAGAGCATCAACTTGCTTAAGGGTTGAGGATAGAATCTCAAATGAGTTACCTATTACGGAGAAAGTCCTACATATATTTTTTTTATTCAGTTAATATTGGCTATCCCTTGCCATAGAACTTTGTATTCTTAAAGGTATTACTTAGCGTATCTAGTTATAATTCTCTTTGCAAAATTGTTTGATTACAAGATGATCTAAGTTGAACCTGATAAACAGCAATCGTAATTTCGCGTAGTTCGTTAAATGCAAGGCGAGGAGGCGATTCCCGTTGGCGTTCTTGTAGTACATATTGTCTTCTCTAACGCGTCGCTGCTGCAGATCAGCCTCGAGAGCCGTTACTTCTACAGTAGCACTTTAAATCTTTATAGCCGGACGATATCAATAAATAATATTCCTGACAATGCGGAAAATCTTCCCGAGATGGCGCAGGTTATCAATCGGAATCATTTTGTGAAAGAACTAAAAAACGAAGTTAAGATTGACATTTCTGGATTTTCCAATCCATCTATATTTCTTTATCAGACGTTCTTTGCTCGCTTCTTCATTCGAAAATTAAATCTGACCTGCATTAAGAAATTGCTGTATTTTGGCTTTATACCCAATCGTGCTATCAGAAGTTGTTCATCTCGGAATCCTCTTCCTTCTATAAAAACATCAGCAATTTCGAAAAAAACTCTTATACCGTCCACGTCTCTTTCAAATCACTGATGAGCTTACAGACTGATTGCCTCAGTGAACAAAAGAATATGCTCTTCTGCGTATAAGCATAAGTTCCATCTATGACAGCAATTGATCTAGAAATTTCGAGTTGTGGATTGTACAGCTAATTTGCAAAGGATGTGGAAAAATATTTTAGAATTTTTTTGAGAAGGTTGCTGATGCATCTAGCGCTAAATAGTCATGAGATCCTTTTTCCGGACGCATCTCACACCACGTTCCCGTAACTAAGGAATATTATCGGAGAATAAATATAATTTTCGAAACTAATTTTTTGTTGCAAGAGACATAGACTTCAATTTTTCGTAAGCAAAGCTTTCTTCGTTCCCGAAATCTTGATAAGAATTTTCTTTGTTGTAAGGTTTTTGCAAGAGCAAAAGTATCTTCAGTCCAGGTAGCCTATACGGTCTAATAATTGCCTGAAATACAGAAAGCAAGGGAGATTGAATGAAGTTACGTTCGTGAAAACTCAACGGAAAGCCTAAATAAATTATTATAATCGTCAGCATTACAGAACATAACATAACAGGCATAACCTTCTATCACCGGAAAAAAACTACTAGAAATTCATTTCTGTAACTTATGAACAATATTATGATTCAATCTAAAGATTTTTTAAAAAACCGTTCTTTGGCAGTTTTGGGATGTCTGCAATATACATCATTAATAAAATATAATTTAGTACGGACCTCTCGAGATTCTTTCATCAAAATATAATAAAGTTGATTCATAGCTTAAAAATCTATTTTTCGCTTATTAATTTATCTTTCTTTTTTTAAATTCAAATATTTGGTTAACATTTGACGACCTTTTTTAATTTGAAATACTTTTACTCGCATTTTTTTAAGGTCATACTTTAAAATTGAAAGTTTGGTTTAAAATGAATTTATTTGGATGTTTTTGTTCGAAAGAAATAAAATCGCAATTTTATTTTAAAATTTTTGTATTCTGTTTACAAAAGGTGATAGGTTTGAAATGCTACCAGATTAAAATGTAGGTATGTGTGTATTAATGGTAAGGGAATATGAAAAATTGGCGAGGAAAAAATCATGTCAAGGTAATAAATTTTCAAAATGAATATTTGATTATACCATCGAACGAGAAAAGTCTCTAGACGGCTATAGGATGCTCTCCTTTAGTTACCAGTTTCGTCCCGTTTTAAGTGTTCAAGTCATCAGTGAAATTATTTAATTATTAATCTTTCAAAATTCCTTGTGATTGGATTGTCTTGACCTGAGGGAGATTCTTAAATTTCTTGTGTAGTCAACTCTTTAAAGTTATGGTTGTACATGTTCATTTTTACTCGTTTTGCATCGCCTTCTTCTTTTACATATATTCCGCGAAGATATAAATTATTTCGCGATAATATTGCAAGGACATCACCATTGGCCGTTGTTAATACTGCGTGTCCTTCGTTTGATATGTATCTAAATATCTGATTTCTTACTCTCGTTTGAATTAGATGACTGCGAGGAAAAATGTATGTTAGAATTTTAAATCGCTGGCTCGGATTAGAGTGAGGAATGAGCCGAACAGTTCTAAGTTGCTCAATGGTAAGTCCACGCAAGCTGGAAGCCAGACGATTGGCAGTTGGAGACCTGGACCTCGACCTGGCATGAAGAGAAGAATCGGCATCTGGAGGGGTTCTCACCGGCGAAGCCTGAGAATAAGGCAAGGCAAGACAAAGAGACAAATCGAGAGAAGGCCTGCCACGTGGAACAACAGGAGGAGGATCGCCATCAGATGATCGATCGTGCTGTAAGCTCGTCTCTGCAACAAGAAACAAAATTTCACTTACTTTATTTATGCTCTTCTGGCATATTTTTCTTTTTTGGATAGAAAAGCAGATATTTGGAACTGCATCATACTGCCGGACTGTTGGGTAAACATATTTTGTGTAGCAAGTTTTGTTTAAAATTAAAATCGATTCTGGTTAGAACAACAAATGGTTTCTGAATAATAATTGAAACGCGCTCTTGGTTGAAATAAAAACAAGAATATTTTCATTTAAGCCTTATTATTCATTTGTACATTACCATCAGAAAAAGCATTAGATTTGTATAAAATTTAAACCCCCCAGCCAGCCATTTTAAATAAAAATTCACAAAGAGAGTGTACTTTTTATATTTTTAAACCTACTTTTTTTAAATCATTAATTCTCTGTAAGAATATACATAGTATTAAAAAACGCGATCAATTTATTTTGATGAATTTTTTTGATAAAACCCAAAATTTACAGAGTTATGGCATTAAGAAAATTCCAAAAATCACATAAAAAGGAAAAATTTGAGCCAAATAACGCACGATCGGAAAAAAGTTTAATGTAGCTTTTTGAATTCTCCATAAGATTATCATAACAACTTTTTAAATTTTCTTGGAAAATCGAAAATTGAAATGTTGGCAGTGTAAAAAAATTATGGATTATGAAAAATTATATTCTTTCATTCGATAATTTTACCTTATTTAGAAGATTCACAATTATATAAATGCAGTATACTTTTTAAAGCAGATAAAGCAATAGGGCACCACAACTGCGATGTAGAACACGATGCGATAGAAAATTTAAATGACAAAGTCTGCTTGACTTGCGTTAGGGACATACTTTATAAGTTAGAAACAGTAAGGCTGCTGTGTAGACCGTATGTGTAACGTTTATACAATAAAAGTACGTGTGTTTTAATACCAATGCATGCAGTGAATTGTAATAATTTACATTTATCGAAATAATATACAATTTAAGAAAACAAATTGAGTTTCAAGGACGAGATACGAGAACATGTTCGTTAAAGCTCAAGGAGCTTTAACGAAAGAGAATTCACAATCACCAAATTACTGTTGTCTATGCTTTGACGTTTGGATTTTAAAAGTCTGTACATAAGTGCGGGGAATATACAAAGACCCAGCATGTAGCGCGCGATAAGAATTTATACACAAAGGGTGCGGATGTATTAAACAACTTAGTTAAATGTTGAATTTCTTTAATGAGTTTAATCTTTTTCAAAGATTCATAATTTTAGTGGGAAATCGAACTATTCTGCTGAAATTCTAATCGTTGGATTGAAATGTTAAATATATGTTTTTAAGTTTTCGCCGCTCCGCATGGCGGACAAGTATTTTTTCAGTAAAATTTTTTTTTTTGAGCAAGATTTTCTCTATCACCGCTTAATTGTATTAGGTAATTTGTGGAAGACACTTAGAGGGTACCATATGTTAACATACACAAATGGTTCAAATCCCGTGTCAACAACGACACTTTGCAGTTTTAATTTTTTAATTACATAAATACAGTATTACACTTTCCAAAAAAATAAAATAAGGTTACAAGAAATGTAACATATTGCAACGGAATGAGAATTAATGCGCACAGATTCTGATTTTCATATAGCGCCTACAAAAATGTATCTTAAATTATAGGTGTATTATTTTGTGATATTTACCAATAGAACTGATGATGACGAATAAATATAAGATGAGAGAAGCAACAATTTTCATAATTTGTAATAAGATGAAAAGATAGTAATGTAATATAAAGAGGTAATTTATAAACTTCACTTATGAATGTTTCAGTTTATCATCATATTAAATAGTACAGCTTATATTTGTTATCTCGTGAATAAAAAGCATCAAGTTTGTTCTGCTCATATATTTACATTTCATTAGTGTGATTTTCAAGGAAAAAGTGTATCTCCTAAATCCGTTAAAACTGATATCGCAATTCGTATAATTTATTACGTCAAAGATACAACCTTTTTCAAACTTTTAATTTATATATAGTGTATAGAGGATAAGTGTTTTTAAAATTACATTCTTCGGAATAAGATATAATCTTCTTTACTTTTTAGAAAAATTTCCTGTTTGAAAATAAATATTTTAATTATTTACTAAAGACCCCTGTTGCAAAACAGAATTTAATTTTTTTAGTTACATGAAAAATTGTATGTGCGATAACAAAAATCAATTGCTTGAGGGCAAAATAATCATTACTGACAGCATTTTTTGTTAGAAAGTCAAAATTACATTTCGGTATGGGAATGATCTGCCGCAGTTAGCGAAATTATATTTATTTACTTAAATAGCTAGCCTTGAACTAAAAATTATTAGTCTTTACTAAAATATCATTGCAAAAACTAACAATTATATTTCTCTTCGAAAATTTTCAGTTGTAGTTTTAAAATTAGAAGTCTTTACAATAATATTCTGTTTGAAGTTTCCTTAATTATTATTGAAGTTAAATTTTGTTTAAATTTCGTTTATTTATTTCCTGTTTTAACTCAACATTATCTATATGTCTTTTAAAAATTTACTTTCTAATCAAAAATTTTAATTATATTTATTAGCATTTCACAGAATAAAATTATTTTACAAACATTTTCCGGAATTTGAAATTTTTTTTTTTTTTTTTGAAAATTTTATTATTTTGTTGAAAAATCTTTACTGTTAATGAATTCTGATGTTTGATGTCGCTGATTACTGTTCAAAAGTAATTTTCCTAAGAAACAAGAAAAAATGTACCACGGCCGGGATTTGAAGCGAGAACGCCATTTTTCAGCTACTAATTCTAGTCCGAATAAGATAACCGAATCGGGAATAATTTTAAAGTAATGATGTTATTTTGTCGACCAGGGTTATTGATTAATTAAAATGATGTTAAATTTAGCTAGATACTTCTCAAAATAATAACATCATTACTTCATCGCTATTCGATTCGATTATCTTATTTAGATTAGAATTAGTATCTGAAACATTCACAGGTATAAAGATGCCAATGTGCGTCATCCTGTTGATACAGGAGAAACGAGAAAAATTATTCTACAGCCTCGGTGGCGTAATTGTTATCGGTACAAATTCGGACCTTAGCATGTTTTTTCTCGTTTTTTCAGAGAATTATTATGACCAGTATTCAGCAACATTTAACCTCAGAATTAATTAACAATAAAGATTTTTTAACAAAACAATACAATTTTCAACCCAAAAGATAAATATTTCAGTAAAATAATGGATCTGCAACCAAAGAATGGATCTTTAACAAATCAGTTTAACTTTTAACAAATTAAGACTAATTTTTAAGCAAAAAGACATCCAGGCCTGGTTATTAGACTTTACAAGAAAAAATTAATCTTTTCGTTGAAAATTCTAATGTTTTTGTTTGACATAAATAAGTAAACATAAAATACTAATTTTAATTTTTTTACTTTGGTTACACAAGATTCTATGGTAAAAATTTTACAAGATTAATATGAAGTTTTCTGGCGAATCTAAAGTGCGTTTAAGCGAGAAAATTATCAAGATGGTTGTAGGATGCAGTCGTTCAATTACCAGGAACGTGCCACCTGATACCGCCGGTGAAATACTTATACTTTTATAGCTTCAAAATTCTTTAAGATTGGTTTTTCGTAACCTAAAGGAGTTTCCTCCATTTCTTCTGTAGTCAACTCTTCAACTTTGCTATCGTACATGCTTATTTTTACTCGTTTTGCATCAAATCGTTTTTTTATGTATATTCCGCGAAGATATGTGTTATTTCGCCATAGTATTGCAAAGACTTCACCATTTGGTGCTGCTAATACTACGTGTTCTTCGTTTGATATGCGCCTATAGGCCTGAAATCTCTCTTTCGTTAGAATGAGAAGATGTTGAGGAAAAACGTATCTTAGAATTTCAAATCGCCTGGTCAAATTTTTGTGGGGAATAAGCCGGAAAGATCTGAGTTGTTCAATTGTAAGTCCACGCAGGTTGAAACTTGGACGTATGGCAGGAGGAGACCTGGTCCTGGCACGAAGAGAAGACTCGGCATCTGGAGAGGACCTGACCGGAGAATTTGTAGAATAAGGTAAGGCCAGCGAAAGAGATAAATCAAGAGAAGGTCTGTCACGAGAAACATTAGAAGGAGAGTCGGAATCAGATGCAGAATCGTACTGTAAGCTCGACTCTGCAAAAAGAAACACAGGTTTAATTTTCCTAGTGTATCCTCTTTCGGCATATTTTTCTTCTGCTGGAGAGAACAGAGGCTATTCAAGAACTCTTTTTCTTCTTATTCCAAAACCTGTACTATTTGCTGTTAGATTTATAGTACCAGCCATTAATTTTGGATGGATGATCCATTTTTCGTTCCAACTCCCAAAACCCGCATCTTCGTAAATACTTGTCGAAATTTTTTCAAGCCGTCATTGGAAAGTAGTCGTTAAGAGCTTTTTTTTTAATAAACTAAATATTTTTTAACTTGTTTTTAAAAGTACTGGGCCTTTGTTCTGAATTTATCACTTTATTAAGTCATCATTTAATTTTTTCATTATGAGGTATAAAATAAAAAAAAATCGTTGCAAAAATCTATTTAATGCAATCATGCAAGCTCTTAACGACTACCTTCCAATGCCGTTTTAAAATTTTTCTAGACAATTATCTAC
Source organism: Druon quercuslanigerum (assembly GCA_010014905.2). Classification (NCBI taxonomy): domain Eukaryota; kingdom Metazoa; phylum Arthropoda; class Insecta; order Hymenoptera; family Cynipidae; genus Druon; species Druon quercuslanigerum. The sequence continues at coordinate 24,701 of JAAAKG020035779.1, forward strand.
GAAGATACGCCTGTTGGAGGTTGGAACGAAAAATGGATCACCCATCCAAAATTAATGGGCGGTACTGCACCTATTTGGTTTTAAATTCATCTTTTTTAAAAGAAAATTATCTGTTCTTTAAAAATAGAACTGCTGTCTCAGAAGCGGAATTATTTCTTTGAAAATTTATTTTATTCATCTGTTTGGCTTGAAAATTCATGTCTTTTAATCTAACTGTATTTTTTAATTAATTCGAAAGAATTTCTTGGTGGATTTAAATTTTTTTATTAAAAATTAAAATAGATTTTGGTTAGAGGATTACCTAGATGTTCAATTTTTTTTCAAAGGTTATAATATTAGTTAAAAATTGAACTATTATGCCAAAAATTTCCTTGCTTTATTAAAAACTCAATTTTTTGTTTAAATTTGTCTTTTTTACTTTAACATCAAATTGTATATTGGCAAATGCAGCTAGTTGGTAGAAAATATCAATTTTTTTTCGGAAGCATAATTTGCTTTTTATTTGGAAATTTTTTTTGAAATAAAAATTTAATTATTTTGTTACAAAATCATCACTTACCTTTAAAATTAATGTTTAGTTTTTCTTTCCCTTTAGGAAAAAGTTACAATTTTTATTTAATTCCAATGATCTAGGCCTCATTTTGTTGTTTGAAGAATTATATACATTTCTTGTTGGGTTGATTTTATTTAAAAAAATTAATTAAGAAATCATGCAGTTATTATTGTTATAAAAAATCATAGCGTCAATTTTAATTTTTTAATCAACACCCCTAAAATAGATTCGCGACTTTTCAGATTGATTGTGCGCAGTGTACATCCCAAAAATTTATAATTTTTCCAACATTTCAAGAGCGCAAATTAGCGCAAGTGTTCGATTTTAGATTTTATTATTTTTCTTTCAGACAAACCAAGAAAACCTTTCATGGCTTTGTGGATGAATTTTTTTGAGTGTACCATATGTTCACACGCACATATGGAATACATCTTGTATAAACAAGGACACTCTTCAAATTTCACTTTTAACACATACATACTGCATAATGTTGTACGTTAGAAAGTAAACCATCAAATCCTTCTACGTAATTGGGGGATGACCTTGTTGGAGTGTACCATATGTTTTGTAGTATATATAGTACTAGTCTAGTAATGTTTTAAAGAAAGTGGCAAATGTAATGGAATGAGGAATAATGCGCGAAAATTCTGATATGCGTATAGCCTACAAAAAAAATTATCCAAAATTATAGACATATTATTTTATCATATTTACCAATAGAACTAAGGATTGTCGCTAAATATAGGACCAGAGAAGGAACAATCTTCATATTTTCTAATAAGACGAACAGATTTTTAATGTATTACGAAGAGTTATTTCACAAATTTGACTGGTGAATCTTCCAGTTTATCATCATATTAAAAATATTGCGGATTAAATTTTCATCCTCGGGAATGACGAGCTCAATCTTTGTTTTACTGATATATTGACATTTTATCAGCGTTATTTCCAAGAAAAAAATGTATCTTTTAATTTCGTTAAAACTGATATTAACTTTTTATAATGTTTCAGATTAAAAATAAATCCGTCTTTCAAATTTAAATTGCATATATAGCGTCTTTAGAATAAACGTTTTTAAACTACTGGTCATTTCTCGCTTTTCTCCTAGTAAATTCTTGAAAAAGATTAAAGTGCTTTCAAATAACTTTTAGAAATTTACAAAAATATGAAAATATTCTAAAGATTTTTGATTTAAAATGGTCCAGAAATCAATTTTTCATGTCTGATTATGAGCCAACACGAGAATTCTCGATTTCAAAATAAACATTCTAATTCTTTAAAGAAAATGCAATGTTCCAAGTCTTTCATAAAATGATTTAATTAAATATTCGACTATTTTGTCGAATATTTTGTCCCTTTTACTGAAATTTTGTCCTATGCAGTTTTAAATACAACTAATTTTTTTATGATTATTTTCTTAAATAATTTTCTTTAGTTAATATTTTTGTTTGAATTAAAAATTTAAACAATGGTTTTTGTTAATGATTTAAAGTCATTAGACTTGTAAACTTTTTCAACTTAAGACTTTTCAACCACGCAGGTTGAAACTTGGACGCATGGCAGGAGGAGACCTGCTTCTGGCACGAAGAGAAGACTCGGCATCTGGAGAGGACCTGACCTGATTTTTTTCATTGTTCCGCAGGTGAGCTTCGAGCGTCGCTAATCATCGAGCTTCACAGTTGCGCTAATTCGCTTTCTTATCAATATAAAACTTATAACGCAATAAATTACACATTTTCTTCACAAAAAATTCACTTTTGGTCTAACAAAGCGAATTAACGGTTCAGTTTTCTCATAAAAAACAGTAAGATAATAACACTTTCTTCTAAAATCTGTTCCCCCACGCGGTCCCTTGGGAGTAGAATTGGGGGGGGGGGAGTTCGAAAAAAAAATGCGAAACGAGAAAAATGTTTGAGTCAAATAATACGCATTTTTATCCAAAGAATCCGAATATGCATAAGTACATGCGCATGCACATAAGTGTATGTGCTCATCAGAGTGATTAAATTTTGATTTATAACATTTTTTTATAGTGTGCCTATTTTTCGAGATATTTGAATGTTTCAAGTTAAATAAATCACCCAGTATGTGCACGAGTACACATACTGGGTTTCTAACAAAGCTAATGATAAGAACCAATTACAAGATGATAAAAAAACAATCAGAATTCGAATTAGTTTCCAGAGATTCCGTTTTTCGTCAAGAATTACCTTTAACAAGTCAAAACATAATTCTTCTCGAAAATATTGTTAAAAAGTCAGAAGCACAAAGATTTATAAGAATTCTCTGTCCAAATTAGCAAGATTTCGTTTCTTGCTGTTGATTATATTACTTTCCTGAAACACCACGTATCAAAATAAAGATTATAATTCTTTTTAAAAATTTCCTATTTCATTTTGAATATTCGAATTGAATAAACATATATGTGGAGCACGTCCTGAAGCCAAGGTACGCTTAGGGGTCAGAGAGGATCAGCTAAGCGTGTTCTGGGCCACTAGCACGTAGTTCCGGCTGCAACCGACAGATGGCGCCAAAGGACAGTTTTCAAGAGTACATAACTGTTCTCGAAAATCTGTTTGTTGGAAGTAATCCAACCTTCTATATATAATCAAACCTTCTAAAAATAATTGAATCTTTTGAAAATCTGTATTCGATAGTTGTTCAGAGATATCTTAAGCCTAGATGCATTAGTTAAAAAGTGATACAGCTCTCTTTTTTTAACCAGTGACATTTTTTACTTTTGGGAATTTGTAATAGGTTCGCTAAAGATTGAGTCATTGCGTTGGTCCTGCTTTAATTAACTCAAAAGGCTCAATTTCTAATAAAATTGATCAATTTCGCATTAACAATTGAAACAAAATTTTTCTTATAATCTAAACGTTTAAAAACATGTCAACATAAACCACACTTTTCAAAAAAGAAATTTCTAACAACTTTCCGTGAGCAGTTTTCAGGATTATGTTCTCTGTTTTAAAAATTAAAAAAGAACTTTACATAAAATTCAAGGCATACATACAAACACTAATGTTTAAGCCTTCTTTCACTTTTTGTAATTTACCTGGGATTTTCTGACTTCGGTCGCAGCAGTAGTTCTGAAGAGGGACCAGTCCGAAACTTCGACTTATAAGCTGGACCTAGAATTAATAATTGAAATTTCTGAACGCTAAGCCGCTTAAGTTTTTCACCGTGTATACAACATCGGTCCCCTAAGGTTATCTATATATAGTTCATAATCTTGTGAATAAAAAACAAACAGAAAATATTTAAGTAATTAATAGAATATTCAAGTTAAGAATAAAGTTTTCTTTTTTTATCATTCAAAGTACTGTTTTGAGAAACTTTAATAAATATTATGACGCTTATGTAGATAAGCTGCTCTTTACGAATTTACGTGTTAAATTTTAAATTGCATTTGGACTCCATAGCTACAAGATCCAAAGGAACGGGCGCTCCACAGATACGAGCGTCCCCAATTCAAAGGAGCAAACGAGATGGAGTCGCTGGAGTGAAAGCTCCTTTTACGCTTGTATTTTTAGAGTTCGCAACTGCTAAGTTAATCGTATCTTTGGATTATATTATATTCCAGTTTTAAATTAAATTAAATTTCTTTTGAATGCACTTGCGTCTTTAGCTAAGTTATAATTTAGAATCTTGTAAAAATTAAAAATAAATGAAACATTAATGTAAGATTTGGAGCATTTAGAATTAGAAGCAGGTTTTATTTATTACACAAAAAAATGTTTTTCACCAAATTTTTAATAATGATTATAATGAAATAACAATAACAAAACTTCCTAGTTTGCAAAGATAGTTAAAAGGATATAATAAGAACTTCGGGATGTAAAAGTTCTTAATTCAGCGTCTGCAAAACAAAAAAGTTAATATTGGTAAAGAAAAAGCATATTGGATCGACTGAGATATCTGCGGAAAAATAAACGAACTAGCAGGTAATGTTTTTTCGTAGGTCCCTTGGTGGCATTATTTTTATGAGAGAGTTGATTTGTATTATGTATAATTATAAGCAAGATGAAATTAAATATTATATTTTCTTATTTTATCGAAAATTCATTGCCGAATTTATACAATTCTCGAAGCTGTTTAATAATTACAAGAGACATCGATTTAAATTCTTTATCAGCAAAGTTTTCTTATAAACTGAAATCTAGATAAGAATTTTCTTCATTGCGAGGTTTTTGTAAGAACAAAAGCAACTTTTCTTAGGGTATCGTGTACGGTCTATTAATAGTTTGTAATCCAGGAAGAAAAAGAGCTAACATAAAGCAACGTTCATTCAGATTATTTCAAAAGGCTCTTGTCTTATCGGAAATGAAGATTTTCGTAGTAATATAGAGGTCTAGCCTATCAACAATAATATTTCAGCATGCTGTAACAAGGCAAAATTTTAGCCCCCAAAAAGTAATATTTTGCTTCGTTTATTTTACGGTTTGTTTAATCGCCCCTCCTTCCTGCGTAGCACGATACTCCAAGGGCACATTTTGTATAGATTTAAGAATTTAGAATTAATTCGCGCTTCGTTTATTTTTGTCTTGTATGATCTTGCCTTGACATTCTCGTATTGAATCTAGTTCCCGCCTTTTCCGTTGCTGTATCCAATAGTCCCAGAACCTGACTGGAACCCTTAGCTGCCTCAAGAGCCAGGGATTAGGCCGGATTTTCATCCCTAGGCTCTGAGAATTATTTTAGTAGCCTGGAGCTATACCTTGGGCTGCAACAGTAATCCTTTATGTGGGAGGAAGTCCTGACATCCCCTAACCGGACCCTTGGCGCTACAGCACTGGCCGAGAAGCCAGCCTCTTCAAGATTCCCGCGATGGGATGCGAATCAGGTTTGATTGTCCCTGATTTGCTGCCGTACGTTTTGCCAAATGCGGACAACTCTCGTGCCAGAGAGGCCGAGAACTTCCTCATTTACCGGAAATGCTTCGGATTATTCCTCAGACTTTTATTTATTTGAAGCCTTTACTCGTGCTACCCCTGAACCTCTTTTCCGTTTTAGCGGTAAGGTTGAGATCAAGTCGAACGGCACAAAACCAATCTCACCGCAGCGCAACGGAAGCAACCAATCAGCGTTGAGCGGTGGGGACTCACCCAGAAGGCAGGGAGATGACGCGCTTGACCACGAACCAACCTCGTTGTTTAGCAGCCACGCAGGGGACCCATCGAGCATCGAACGACCTTTTTGTTTTTTTTTGTACAGTCTAAGTAAAGTAGAGTCAGTTAATTTATTCAAGGTAAGCTAGATCTTTCACCGGGAGCTTGGGGGTTTTCAGGAGGATCCTCGTGGCCAACTAAGGGCTTCAGCCCCATAAGGCGTCGATTTGTGCTACCGCCATGTTGACGCCATTAGGGTCAGTGACGCCTCGTTCGTAAATATGCTTTAACTAGGTTCTTTAGCCCAAGAATTATCGGCTGAACGGCTCAGCCTTGTGTTTTAGATTATTTTGCCGTTAATTTTGCGCGGTCAATTGTAACCTGCCATCGCTTTTTTCGACGGTTACCTAATGTAAAAATAGTAGGTTATTTCAACGTAAGATTTTTCGTTATTTGTTGGCTCTGCATTACAGAGCTATTTTACGGAGAAGTCAGGCGTGGCCATGAGCTATCGCTCTTGTACCGTGCTACCGGCCCCAATCTTTCCCCTTCGCAACCTGTAAACCTTTTTTTGGTTTTCCCCCCATGGCTTCGCCTGTCTGACTCACGCTAAGAAATCTGTTTTTTTTTTGTCTATACTGTTTCCACCTAAAATAAATTATAACTGCCATTTTATAACTACTTGCATTTCTTCATTTTATGGCTAGATAATTACTTTGACTTCCTGGTTTCTTTTCCTTAGTTTAAGCTTCCGGCTTATACATCCCCTCTATCCGCGCTGTTTTACAGGGCTGAAGCTAGCCCGGGCAAAAACCTGGCCCACACCCAATACTTGTGTCCTTTTTTTTGTGGTGCACAGCTGGCGCACGCACGACTGGCGCCCAACAAACTTTGACAATTTATATTTGCAGTTCCAGCTTAGTTAATAAGCGTGGTTTTAGTAGGTGTAATTTTTCCTCCCAAAATTTATGCTCACAATGCATAGCATGTACTTTGAATGTGGATAGACATTTTTAAAACATTTAATTTCCAAGAAGAAAGAGGTCTTTAAAACGAGAATATTCCTTTCAAAAATCAAATCGAGAAAAAAAACAGCAAGATAAAACGAAAATAGATCAAAAAATAAATCGAGAAGGAGAACAATGAATTCAGAACAATAAATGAAAATAATAAACGTGATAGTATAATGCGATTTCAAGAGCTTTCACAAAGGAAATGACTAAACCTGCAACCATTGTTGAAAATATCAAGTTTGATGGTACAAAATTAATATTTTCGGGTTTATAATTTATGTTATTAGTTATTATTTCGTCTTTTTGCCTTAAAAGGCATCTATTTAGTTAAACATTGATGTATTTTGATAAAAATTAAGTACTTTTACATGCATTTTCAAAAATGTTAGACCTATAAAATTAATTTTATTATATCAAGCGGATTAATTTTGTTTAAAAGAATTTAAATACGCTACCATCTTTAAGAAAAATTTTCTCATTGCGTGTTTTAAGAGAATTTTTTCTTGTTAAAGATTCATTATTTTGGTTGCAGTTAATTACTTTTGTGAAATATTTTGTATTTTTTGGCACAAAAGTTAATTACACAAGAGCGGCAATATAAAAGAAGTTTCGTGGATAGCCTCGCACTGGCCTTGCGACTAAATCAGTCTGTAGGAACGTATACATAAATAAGTAAATTCAAACTTTTATTTTAAAAAGGTTTTATTCTGTCTACAATAGGTAATGTCCTAAAAATGCTAACCAAAAGTACATTTTATGCGGAAGCCAACGCTTCCTGTTAAACGAGGCACTTGGCTAGATGACTATAGGGAGCGGTGCCTCAATTACCAGCTAATTGCCGTTTATTGTCTTGTAGGAAATTCATCGATTGTTATTGCTTGAAAATTTTTTGGGATTAGTTCATCTTGACCTACCGGTGCGTTCTCAATTTCTTGTGTAGTCAACTCTTCCACTTTAAGGTTGTACACGTTTACTTTTACTCGTTTTTTATCGCGTTGTTCTTTTATATATATTCCGCGAAGAAATGGATTTTTCTGAGATAATATTGCATAAACTTCACCACTAGCCATTGATAATACTTTATGTCTTTCGTTTTATATGGGCCTAAAAACCTTAAGTCTTCCTTTTGTTAGAATTAGATCACTGCTTGGAAAAACGTATGCTTGAATTATAAATCGCTGGCTCGGATTTGTGTGAGGAATCAGCTGAACATATCTGAGTTGTTCAATTGTAAGTCCACGCAGGTTGAAACTTGGACGCATGGCAGGAGAAGACCTGGGCCTGGCATGAAGAGAAGGCTCGGCATCTGGAGAGTACCTAACCGGAGAACTCGGTGAATAAGGTAAGGCAAGAGAAAGAGACAAATTGAGAGAAGGCCTGCCACGAGGAACGTCAGGAGGAGTGTCACTATTAGCTGAACGCCGGGACTGTAAGCTCAACTCTGCAAAAAAAACAGATATTTAATTTTTCTCGCTTATTCTCCTCTAGTATACTTTTGTTTTTAAAAGAAAAAGCAAACCATTTGAATACTAAATTCAATTTTCCTTGTCTATACTCTTATAAAATAATTTTTTTAGAAATAAAAGGGGGCATGATTTTTAATTGAGTTTTTAAATTTTTTTATACTCAAATAAATATAATGAAAAAAATAGTATTTCTTGTTTTTTAACGCTCCCTGTGCTCTTCAATAATAGGAAAATTGTTTTAATGGCCGACATTTCATAGATTAACATTGCATAAAGATACTCATTCTTGACACAATTCTTGTTAATATTATAAACGAATTTTTTAAGCAAATGCATTATTCAGGCATTTTCCGACAGAAAAGTTAGTTTTTTTTCTATGTAAATTTTTAAAAATTAGGAATCTCATGATTCACTCTTTACAAAGATTCTCTTTCTTCGCTGCTTTAAAAAAATGTTATTTGACGTCGACAAATACCTGAATAATGCATTTTTGAAATTAAATTTGTTTAGCAAAAACATAAAATTAATTAACTAAATATCAATGTTATTGAAATTATGGTAAATATCCAAATTAAAAGGACTGATATTGAAAAAATGAATTTTTGCGTCGACAAATCGCCAAATGATGCATTTGTTTAATAAATTTGTTTAAAAGAAATAAAATTGATCAAATATAATGGATGTAGCCAGAGCTGTAAAGTTAACAATTTTCGTCATAATTTGTAACACACGAAAAATAGAAAAGTGAATAAAAGTTTTGTAAAATATTCCTAATAAAATGAAAATAGGTGATTTTATTTCACAATGGAAGCAATAATTTAAATTCAGATTTCATATTTATTTTTCTTAATGCCTTTTCTATTGATTTTTCGTTACTGAAATTATTTTTAAAATTTGTAATGTATTTAACTACTTTTATGGATGTTGAACTTCTTTTTTGACGATACAAAGGTATTAAGACAAAATAAACCGATGAAAGTTGAAAAAATAAAAATTGCGAAAAACAAGTCAATAACAAATACGTCTGTTTTAACATTATTGCATATTATAATTTATAATGATATAATATACGTTTCATATGAAGGTGTTGAACCTGATGTCGGTAAGTTAATATTTGGAAAAAAATACAAAGCACGAGATTTTAAGCACCCTTAATTTTAAAATTTCTGGTAACAAATTTGGCTAAGCGTAATATAAATATATGGAATATAAATATTAATAAATATAGTGAACTCTCTTTTCTAAGTTAGATTTCCTCGGCTGATTTTAATAAGAAACGCAGAGGATTCATTAAAGCCCTACCAATCCTAAATTGTATTACGTAATTTGTGGGTGACTGTTAAAGTATGCCATATGTTAACAAGCACATATGGCACAAATCCTGGGTCAATATTAATATTATTTTATCATATTTACCAATAGAACTGAGGATAGCCGCTAAATATAAGCCAAGAGAAGTAACAATTTTCATATTTTCTGATAAAAGCAAAAGGCGCTTAATGTATTGTGCAGAGTTAATCCAAAAATTTCACTGCAAAATGTTCCAGTTTATCATTGTATCATATACTACGGCTTCTGTTTGTTATCTGATAAATAACGAGCACCAAATTTTTTCTGCGCACATATTTGAATTTCATTAGCGTGATTTAAAAAAAAATTATGACCTAAGAGCCGCTAAAACCGATATCACAATTTGTATACTGTATTACGTTAAAGAAAGGACCATCGTTAAAATTTTAAATTTATATACGGCATATACACAACAAATGTCTTGGAAATTCCATTCTTCTAAAAAAGAATAAAAATTCTGTACTAAAATTCCCGCTTTACGTCTAAAAATCGCTCTTTACAGTCTAATTACCTAATGGGCTAGTAACAAATTATTTCCAAAAATTCACCAAAAAGTCTTTTACGCGTCTTGCAAACAAAAGTCGTGAGGTACTTTTTCCTTACGTATCAGGTAACGCAGCTTCAGGATCTTAATCAGTAAAGCTTGCCTTATCAACGAAATCTTCATAAGAATTTACCTGATCATAAGTTCTTGCAAAAAGAAAAACATCTTCTCTCTAGTTATTCTACACAATCTATTAGTTGGTTGTAATTTAGAAAGCAGTGGAGCCAGGATGAATCTAAGTTCATCCAAATGATTTAAACACGCTCTTGTATTATCAGAGATAAAGATTTTCAAAGCTTACATAGCATTTGCTTCAAAAATATAAACTCATTTTTGAAATTTTAAATTTCCAAGGGTAGATAGGAATTTAAAAACATAAAGAACGTTAAAACAGCAAAAAGGAAAAAAAAATTAAGTAGACGAAGATAAAAACCCTATGAATAATCCTAGAATGCAATCTCAAGACTTTTTACAACGTAAATCACAAACCTGCAGTCTTCGATAAAAATAACAAGTTAAATGCCATTTTTAAAGTCAGTTTTTAAACGATTTAAGGATACAATTATACTTCACTGTTTTGCAGGCGTGAAATGTGTCTTCCTCTCACTTTAACACGTGACGATGCCATGCATTTATCTCATTCTAGATCTGATATCAATTCATGGAAACTTCACACGGTAGATAAAGTCAAATACATTTTTCGTCTGCATGATCGATTGAGGCTTTTATCAAAAGGAAGAGAGGGGAAAGAGAGAGCAGTGAAGAGAAGGACGATTTTGTTTCTAAATTAAAATATTCAAAAAATTTTAGTTGACCGCCTGAAAGATAGAGTTTTGTAGAGATGGGTCATAATAGTAAGTGGGTTGAAGGAAACGGAGATGAAACCGAAGATCAGAGGAAAGAGGAAAGACTAAACGAAATTCGCGAAGTCATTATAGAAGTAATGGGCATTTATTAAGGAAAGGAAAAAAAGGGGTTAGGAATTTCGGAAAGAATTTAGGCGGGAAATGTCTGAACTTAGGAAAGAAATGAAAAAATGGGAAGAAGTAAGGAAACAGTTAGAAAAGAGGATGCAGTCATTGGAGCAAAAACTAGAGAGGCAGGAGCATAAAAATAAAAAGATAGAGCAGATGAAAGGTAGGATAAGAAAGATAGAAAGCTTGAACCAGGATCTTAGTGGGGGCGAGAGTGGGAATAAGGAGAAGGAAAGACTGAGAAAAATAGAACAAAGAATAGAAAAGAAAGAGAGGGAAAAAAGAAAAGGAACCAAAGTGATAGAGGTTATAAGATTATAGGGAAAGGAGATGCGGGAAGGAGTAAAAAAATTACTCAGAAGGAATGATGATAAGGTAGAGATAGAGGAAGCGCGAAGTATAGAAGGGGAAGGGCGAAGAAAGGAGAGAATAGTAATGGTGATACTAAAGAAATGGGAACATAAGAGGGAAGTGATGACAAAAAAGAGGATGTTGTATGGAAGTTCGAAGGAAATAGAGGATGATTTGACATGGGTAGAAAAAAGGATGCAATATAAGTTAAGGAAAATAGCGTAAGCGAAAAAATAGGGAATAAGAACATAAGTTGAATATGAGAGAATAGAGGTAGATGGAGTATGGTGAGATTGTAAATATAGGAAAAAAGGTAAAAGTGAGAGGCAAAAAGATACAAAAAATAAATGCAGGGAATAATGCAGGATATGTTGCTGGAAAATAGCAGGATTATAGAAAAATGATAGGTTACTTATGAGAAATTTGACACAGTGTGATGTTGTAATAATTATAAAGACGTTGATAGATGAAAAGGGATGGGAAAGAGTAAGGCAAAGATTACCAAGAGATTGAAAATTGCAACTTCAAAATGCAAATAGAAAGAATAGAAAAGGCAGAGCAATAGGAGAAATGGTGATGGGATTGAGAAATGAATGCATAACAGGAAAAGGTAAGAAAGACAGGAAAGAATAAAAAGTAGGATTATTAGTAGAAGATTCAAAGATGGGAGTAGAGAAGTGGAATATAGTGTGGGTTAATGTGAACGGAGATATGCAGGAGAAAGCAGAGGAGTTAAAAAAAATTATGGAAGAAAATAAAGAAGAGATTAGACTTACAATAGGTGGAGATTTCAATGCGAGAACAGGAGATAGGGAAAAAAAGGAGTGGGGAGAAGAGGGATGAAGAAAATTAAAAGACAGACTACTAAATGGGGAGTAGAAAAAGTTGTTAAAGAGTTTGGAGGAGTTAAGATTGTTTATCTTGAAAGGAAATATAGAGGCAGATGAGGAAGGAGAATATACACGGTCAGGAGGTGAAAGAAGAACTGTAATTGATTATGTAATAGCGGATGATGACGTAAGAGAGGGGATCAAGAAATTAGGGGTAGGTGATTATATTGATTCGAATCACTTTCCCCTGATAGTGACATTAGAGGGAGAAAAAAGGGCATTAGTCAAGGCAAGGAAAAGAACAATTTAGAGAAAAGGTGAGAAATATCAAAATGTTACTGAAAAATGTGGGCAAGGAGATAAAGAAAATAATAGGAGAAGTAAAAAGAGGATTAAAGTGCACAAAAAAAGTAATTTTAGTAAGGAGGGAAATAGAAGTGGATAGGATGAACAATTCAAAGAGAAAAAGAAGGTCAGAAAGGAATTAGGAAAGTAGAGAAAAGAAAAAAGCAATAGAAAAGAATATAGGAGATAAAAAAAAGGGTACTCTGAGTTATGTGATCAAAAGAAAGACGAAGAGAATAAAAGGTTCGAGGAAAAGGCGGAGAAGGCTAGAACAAAAGAAGAGGTACGAAAGGTAGTAAATAGAGAAAGAAGCCGAAAAAAAGAGTAAACCAAGATATTCAAATATGGTAGAGAAAGAGATGAGGAAGAGTACGTGGCAAGGGAAGAAATAGTCAAGGTTTTAGGAATAATGAAGGATGGAAAGGCACCTGGTATATATGAGTTTCCAAATGAAGTATGAATAAATGGAGGGATAGAACTAGAGGAATGGGCATGGATAATGTGCAATCGGGTATGGAGAGGAGAGGGGTGGCCGGAGCAATGGAAAGAAGGAGAAGTGATACCAATAGTGAAGTAAGGTAAAGGAGAGGAGGTTAAAGATTATAGGGGTATGACGCTGAGGCCAACACTGTATAAAGTATCTGTAACTGTTTTTTCGGAGATATTGAAGAGAGAAATTAAGGGAAAAAACATAGAGCCACCGAATCACACAGGGTTTAGAGAAGGAATGGGCGTGATGGACAACATATATGTTCTAAACTATCTAGTTCTATTCGTGGACTTAAAGGTAGCGGTTGACTCATTAGACCGAGGTAAAATAAAAAATATATGGTGGAAAATGAGATAAGAGAGGGATTAAGGAAGAGAGCCCACTTTTATTTAATATATTAATATCAAACTTGGAAGAATAAATAAGGAGGAAATGTTGGTAAGGTGTTAGGATAAGGAAGGAAAAGACATATACACTGGCATAGGCAGACGTCATAGTGCTTATGGCAAGGGATTAAGAAGGGAAAGCAGTCTTAATTACAGGGTTAGAGAAGCCCTTAGATGGGAAAAGGCTAAATTTAAATGTGGAAAAGACAAAGATAATGCGGTTTAGAGAACGAGGTGGGAGACAGAAAGAATAAACGAGGAGATCGAAGGAAATAATAATAGAAAAACTTTAAGCATTTAGGAGAAAGGATAAAAAAATCAGCAAGAGAAATGAAACAGGTATGGGAAATCGAAAACAGTAGGTTAACAAAAATTGGAGAAGGAGAATGTAGTTATTCGATACGCTGGTATGGCCAGTATTAAATTATGGGGCAGAGATATGGCGATGGAAAAAAAGGAAAGATATTGAGAGTTTACAAGAAAGAGAAAATGAAAATTTGAGACAAAGCTGTGGGAGGGAAAGGGAGGGGATTTGGCGAGAAAGTGTTTGATAGAGGAAGAATAGACGCGAGGGAGTGCGATGGTATTAACGAGATAGGAAGGGGAAAGGAGAGAATACTTAAATGCTAGAGACATAAAAGACATGACTTGGTTGAGGAATTAAAATACAATAAATGTTATAAGATGATAAAAAAGTAAAGTTTACCAAAGTAGTTAAAAAAGGGATGGGGAAAGAGTGAGGGGATGTATTAGGAAAAGAAAAAGAACAAAAAGTGTAGAATATGTAAATGGGAGGAGGCAACATGGGAGAATGTATAGTAAGGATGTAGAAGAGGAATAAAAAATAAAGAAAGCTGTCAAGAAAATGTGGATGAGATTCTAGGGGAGGATGGATTAGGACAAGAACGGATGAAGGAGTTGGATAAGGAAACGGAAGTTGCGTAAATTAGAAGCGTAAAGATTGTAAGTAATGGATATGTAATAGCATTAGTAGACGAAGATGCTTTTTCGTTCTCATTCTTTCTCTCTCCCTCTCTCTCTCTCTCTCTCTCTCTCTCTCTCTCTCTCTCGCTTGCACTTGCACTCTCGCTTTCGATCGCTCCCTCGCTCAATCGTTTGCTGAAAAGTCCTAAATTGCGCTATCACAGAAAATAGAGATACGGAAGTAGATATAAGAGTTTATGTACATAGTTGTGAGTACTTGTAAATATTAAGGTTGAGATTTTTTTGTTTCTTTAATACGTAAGCGGAAATATTGTAAGGAATGGAAGTTATGCAAACCCTTAGGGGACACATTATTAACAAAGAAGATACTGAAATCAGTCTTTAATAATGATTATTAAAAAATGATCATTATTATTTTTACGAACAGCCACAGCAGGCTGCTGTTTTTTATAATAATAGGGTAAAGTTATTCTAAAGTTTCTCAAAATCAGATTAAGTTCGTTAAGCAGATACTTCCAACTAAAATAAACAAATTTAAGCATTTTCAAAATTTGACCTTTTTTTCAAAATTAAAGAAATGTTGTCAAAGTTTCTTATAGGCTAGTTAACGGCTTGCAAACTATTAGAATAAAATTTTCAATTCCGATGAATATTAGGAAAGTTACATACTTTTGAAAATGTTGAAAATGTCCAGAATAAAAAAAAAATTGTTTTCTGATAGATTAGGAAATTTCATTCAAATTTTTCACTAGATATCCACCATACTTAGAAACTATCTTAGTTAAATTTTTCGATTAGACAAAAAGTCCAAAACTTAGATCTTTTTTAACATTCGAAGAAAAAGATGTTACGAGTTTTAAAAACACTTGAAAATTATTCTAATAACATTTTAATGTTAAATAAAAAATTACAAAATTATGTTTTTCAACATTTTGAAATCTTGAAAAAGAAATAAGGAAAAAATTTAATCAGTTAAGAATTACCAGTCCTTTCTACTAGATATAAAATACATGAATTTTAAAACTATTCTTACGAAATTTCTTAATGAGACAAATGTTTAAAAAGTTGGATCATTTTCAAAAATACGCTATTTTTGTTTTTAAGAAATCCGAAACTTTAAAGCGTTGTTTTAAGTAGATGTAATGCGAATGTAATCGTCAAAACCGTAGGTGCTTTCAGAACCTTTTTAAAAAAATTGAACAAAATATAATTAAAAATTTTTGGCTTCAGTTAAAATTTATGGCCTCAGAAGTTCAAATCACAGTATAAAATTTGAGTTAAAATATTTATGATAAATTGTACGCACGTACAAAAACGAGAGCGTACCCGGGCGCCGGGGGCGCGCCTGAACTTGGCGCAGGCACCGCGCGCAATTAAAATGTGCCCTTCCAGCGGGCATATTTTTTCCAAATATTTCATCATGTCCTTATAATCTATATATTTATGAAGTTTCAGCCAAATCGACTTTCCTGTTATGAACTAAAAATTTTTATTTCCTTACTGAAATTTTATTTAATATTAAAAATTATAATTGTTTTGGAAAATTACCTGTTCTACATGTGTACAATTAAAATTCTTGGCAAGAATTTTTATTCTCTCTCAGGCTCTCAGGCTTGAGATCATTATATTCCAATATTTTGAGTTTAATTCGCGGCGCAATCCGTATCACCATAATCTTAAAGCGTAAATAGTATTTTGTTAAAAATTCGTCTATATTTTAGAGGTCAATATTTGCTTGTTACTTTCTTCGAACACCTTTTGTGTTTTGAAATATTAACTATTATATTTGTCATCGAGAAATCACCATTTTATTAAAAATTCAATTGTTTTTTTGAAATAAAT
Organism: Druon quercuslanigerum; assembly: GCA_010014905.2. NCBI lineage: Eukaryota > Metazoa > Arthropoda > Insecta > Hymenoptera > Cynipidae > Druon > Druon quercuslanigerum. The sequence continues at coordinate 40,901 of JAAAKG020035779.1, forward strand.
GAATAAATCTGAAATTCTAGTTTAAAATTTGTTTATTTTCATTACAATATATACTATTTTAAAAATTGTGCAAGATTACCCTGAATTTTCCGGAAAATCTAAAGGAATTTTAAACTTAAGATTAAAATCGTGTTTGAAATGTCTTCAGACGCCAACATCGGCCGTTAAGCGAGAAGTGTCAAGATGGTTATAGGATGCGGCCTCTGAATTAACAGTTACTTTCCATCTAAATTCGTCGCTGAAATTTGTCAACCATTATTGTTTGAAAATTCCTTATGATGGGATTGTCTTGACCTGAGGGAGTTTCTTCGATTTCTTCTGTGGTTAAAGCTTTAACTTTGCTGTTGTACATGTTTATTTTTACTCGTATTGCATCGCCTCTTCTTCTTATGTATATGCCGCGAAGATATACATTATATCGCGCTAAAATTGCAAGAACTTCACCACTGGACGTTGATAATACTGTGTGTACTTCGTTTGATATGGGCCTAAAGAACTGAAATCTTTCTTTTGTTAGAATCAGAAGATGTTGAGGAAAAACGTATCTTTGAATTTCAAATCGCCGGCTCGTATTCTTGTGGGGAATAAGCATCACAGATCTGAGTTGTTCAATTGTAAATCCACGCAGGTTGAAACTAGGACGAATGGCAGGTGGAGACCTGGACCTTGATCTGGCAGGAAGAGAAGACTCTGCATCTCGAGAGGACCTGACTGGCGAATTTGTAGAATAAGGTAAGGCAAGAGAAAGAGACAAATCAAGAGAAGGTCTGCCACGAGGAACAACAGGACGAGAGTTCTCATCAGATGAAGGATCGTGTTGTAAGCTCAACTCTGTAACAAGAAACAGCCAGTCAACTTTCCTTGTTTATTCTCCTCTCGCATACTTTTTTTTCGAAGAGGAAAGAAGCCATTTAAAAACTAACTTATAATGTCGGATCGGTGACGTTAACAGGTTTTGTGACAAATTGTCACAAGTAAAAAATATAAATGTATGTAAATAAATATTTTTTAAATTATGCTAGATAACATAAGAAGAAGTGTTTTTTCACAATTAAAGCATCTTTGTAAATACACACTACTGAACCCAGGCAGAAAAATTATATATAGTCTAAACATAGTGTGAAGCTTCACATATAATATTCATTTGTTATAAAAAATGTATCAAACAAATGAATATCATACCTAATACTTCACAATATGTATGAGCTACACCTGTTGGAAGAAAAAATTCGAAGAAATGTAAATCATATGTCAAAAGACTTATTTCTGGCAAGAAAAAATAAACTCGCGTATGGATAGAATTTGAAGAATTCATGGAATTTAAGGAATTCGCAAATTTCACAAAACTTACGGAATTTAAGAAATTCACGAAATTCGTGGAATTCTTATGACTCTCAAATAAATTATAGAATTTAGGAAATTCGTGGAATTAACGGAATTCAAAGAATTCACAGAATTCATGAAATTTACGGAATTAATGAAGATCTAGGAATTCACTGAATTCAAGAAAATCAGAAAATCCACGGATTTTACGGAATACACGGAATTCAAAAACTTTGAAAAAAAGGAATTCACAGAATTCAACGATCTTGCGGTATCCAAAAAATTCACGGAACTGAGGGCAATCATAATATTTCAGATATTTTCGGAATTAATGGATTCGAGAATTCATGGAATCCACAAAATTTACGAAAATGCTGGAATTCATGGAAACACCGAATTCGTGGAATACACAAAATTCAGAGAATTAAAAAAATTCATGGAATTCATGCAATTCCAGAAATTTAACTAATATAGTGGCTAAAATTTTAGAAAATCTCGGAATTCATGAAATTCAAGAACGTCAAGGAATTCACAAAATTCAAAGAATTGAAACAATTTAGTAAAATCATGGAATGCATTAAAATATGGAATTAATGGACTTCCACGAATTCCGTGAATTCCTTCTATTCCATAAATTCCGCAAATTCCATTAATTCCATGAGTCTCATGAATTCTGTAAATACTCTGAATTCCGTACATTCCATGAATTCGGCGATGTAGAACACGAAACGGTAGAAAATTTAATTGAGAAAGTCTGGGCCATAGAGGTTAGGGTGATAATTTAGATTTTTGGTGATCTCTCATGTAGGCTTTTAATATTTATGAATATTTATGGATCCTGTTTTTTTTTATTATATTTTTTTTTATTTTTTTATTTTAGAAGCTTTCTCCTGAGTAAGGTTTTCGAGTCATAAACACTAATGAAATAGTTCAATTTTGTTATACCGCTCCTCCCCCACATTGTTTGACATATTTCTTGGATGACCTTGGACGGTGCCATATGTTTGCACGCACATATGGTACGAATCTTGCATCAAAAAGGACACTTTTCAAATTCTATTTTACTAACACATGCATACGTTGTTTGAATCAATTCAGATTAAAGTCGTATTCAGTTCTGACAAAATCAAATAAAGTTTAAAAGAATGTAACATATTGAAACAAAATGAGAATTAATGCGCAAAGATTTTTATTTGCATATAGCCTAAAAATATATCTAAAATAATTCATATATTATTTTATCATATTTACCAACAGAACTCAGGATTACTTCTAAGTATAAGAGGATAGAAGGAACAAGTATCATATTTTTTAATAAGGAGAAAATATGATAAATATATTGTGAAGAGTTAATTTACAAATTTAACTCATGAATGTTTGAGTTCATCACGATATTTAATAGTACAGCTTATATTTCTTATCTCATGAATAACAAGCGGCATATCTTATTCTGCTCATATATTTACATCTCATTATCGTGATTTTCAAGGAGGAAATATATCTTATGAATACGTTAAAATTGATTTCACAATTTATATAATGTTTTACGTAAAGTTTATGTATAGTGTCTACACAATGAATGTTTTTTAATTTCCGGACACCCACCGGTTTTCTCCAGGAAAATGTTTACAAAAATTTAATTAATTTTAAACTACTGTTAAATATTTATCAACATATAAAAAATTGCAAAGATAATATATAA
>JAAAKG020035780.1:0-18643 GCA_010014905.2 Druon quercuslanigerum
AGGGATTTCTAGACATTTCAAGAGATTTTAAAAGATTTAAAAAGGCTTTAGGATTTCAAAAGATTTCTAGAAATTTTTAAGAGACTTAAAAAGATTTCAAGAGATTGAAAGGAATGTCTAGAAATTTAATAATATCTTACCTGATTTCAAGAGACATTAAAGGATTCCTAAAAATTTTAAGCAATTTGAAGAGGTTTTAAATACTTCAAAAAAATTCAAGGGATTCTTTATATTTAAAGAAATTTTAAAAGGTTTCAGAAGATTGAAAATGATTTCTAGAAATTTAAAAATATCTTTGAACGTTTTAGAAGACATTGAAGGATTTCTAAAAATTCAAAGCAATTTCAAGAGACTTTAATACTTCAAAAAAATTCAAGGGATTTCTTCAAATTTCAAGAAATTTTAAAAGGTTTCAATAGATTGAAAATGATTTCTAGAAAATAATCTTTCAACTAAAACTAAAAATATCTTTCAACATTTTATAAGACTTTAAATGATTTCTGAATATATAAATAAATTACAAGAATAAAAAGATTTCAAAAGACTTTAAACGATTCCAAGGGATGTCTAAACTTTTTAAAAAATTTTAAAGATTAAGAAAGACCGCACAGGATTTCAGAAGATATAAAAGAAACTAAAAAAATTTCAGGGGATTTCAAAAACGTGAGAAAATTAAATATTTTTGATGAAAGGAGGAAATTATATTAAAATTTATTTATTTTCTAGATAAGAGATAGAAAATAAAAGATTCTTGAACTTTAGAAATTTAGAAAATAATAATCGCTTTATTTTCGAAGTTCAAAGAAATTAAAAAAATGTTTTTCTTTGATAGCTTGTAAGGCGGGAAATTCGAAAAAACAGTATATCTTAGAAAAAATATTTTTTTCAACTTTGTTACCTGACTCATATCAGAAAAGGAATCCGTCGTAGTCCTGGTTCCCGCGGCATCCACGAGATAAACAAGAGCGCAAAGTTCCGAAGTGAAACTGACTCCCTTGTACCACATCTTCGCGTACCTGAAAATAAAAAAATAATTCTCTAATTAATTATTTATCATTTTCAGATTTGGCAGGTCATCTTTTTTTACATAAATTTGCACAATTTGATTAACAAACTTGTTATTTCCGTGTGTATCGTGAGCCAGGATTTCTACCCGAGAACCATATTGGTAAATTCTTCCGTTGGGGTGCAAAAGGGCTGCTGCAGCTCCGGAACCGCTCAAGGCCAGGACAATATTATTCTATACTTGGGAAAAATTGCGAATCAGGAGTTGTGGGATCAGGAAAAATATTGAATAGGAACAAGGGTGGATCCAGGACATTCTTCGAATGGGAGAAATTTTTTTTGGTTGAATTCAATTGTTTTTTATTGAAATTTTATCGGTTGAAGTTTCTTCTCTTTAGTTTTATTTTAGTTCTTTTATTTATTATTAATTTAAACTAAAGTTTAAACTATTTAAACTAAAGTATTTTGATAAAAATTAATTTTTTTGTTGGTAAAAATTTATTAACAGATAATTTAACTTGTCCGTTTTTGGTTTAAAATTCGCCTCTTTAGTTCGACTCTTTTGGTTAAAACTCTTATATTTCATACTTGACCATTAATCTTTTTGGTTAAAATGTCATTTTTCGTTTGAAAATTTAACTAATTAAAAAAATTTGTTTTTCTTTTCTTAAAAATTGATCTTTTTAGTTGCAAATTCAACTATGTTTGCAAATTTATTCATTTTTGTTAAAAATTATTTACTGTTGTTAAAAAATTGAACTACTTTGTTAAAAATATTTTTTTCAATTAAAAATTAATTTTTTAGTTGAAGACCCGACTTGTTGGTAAAAAATTAATCTTCTTGTTGGAAAATTCATTTTTTGTTTGAATGTTATTATTTTTGTTTGAAAATTTGAGTATCTCGCCCAAGCCTCCTTTTCGTTGGTTGAAAATTATTTTTTTAACTGAAAAGTGAAATATTTCATTGTTGGTTACAGACCTTTGTTTATTTGCTAATTCATTTCTTTCGATTAGAATTTGACTATTTTATTGAAAATTTTATTTTTTTTGTCGTTGGAAATTAAATTTTGAACTTAAAAATCAAGTATTTCATTTAAAATTCGACTTTTTGTTTAAATTCGACTGTTTCTTGTTTAATATTAAAATATTGTTTAGTTCGAATATCAACTATTCATTTTTTTGTTAATAATTTTTCTTTTTTTATTTATCAAAGTTACACTACTTTGTTAAAAATTAGGATTTTTTGTTGAAGATTCATTATTTTAGTATAAAATTCATCTCTATGGCTAAAAACGCAATTAACCTATTATAAAATTTACTTTTCTTATTTGTGAAAATAATTTTATTAATAGAAATTTTAACTTCCATTTTTGGTTAAAAATATTTTCTTGTTTCGTTGAAAATTCAATTGTATTGTTTCAAATTGTATATATTATTGATAATTCAATTTTTTTACTTGAAAATTTAACAGTTTCTTTGATAATTTGTTTTTTTACCAACAAATTTACATTTTTTTAGTTAGAGCTTAAAATATTTAGCTGAAAATTGATGTATTTCGTTATTTTTATTTTTATGTGATGCTCAATTGAAAATTCCACTCCTTGTTTCAAAGTTAAACTGCTTTATTAAAAATTCATTTTTTGTTTGTTTGAAGATTCAGCATTTAAATAGCAAATTCAATTTTTTGGTTGAATTTATTATTATTTTTTTTTAAGTCAACTCTTTTGTGGAAAATATATTTTCGTGTTAAATATACGTCCATTTTGGAAAATATTCGCTTTTATAAATAGAAAATTATTGTTCTTCATAGAAATTTTAATGATTCTATTTTTTGTTAACAAGAGAGCTTTTCTAGACTAAAAAAATCAACTATTTCGTTGAACATTGATCTGTTTTGTTTTAGGATTTAACTTTTTGTTGATGATTCGTCATTTTTGGTTAAATTTAATTGTGTGATTTTTTCACTTAAATTATTTGTTGCTAAAATATCAAACTACTGTATTTTTTATTGAAAATTTATCTTTTTAAATTGATCTTTCAACTCCTTGGGTGAATGTTAAAATACTTTATTACAAAATTTCTTTTTTTTGTTTTGAAGATTCATAGTTTTAGTTAAAAATTCAAATTTTCCTTTTTTTATTCAGCTACTTTGTGGAAAAATGATATTTTTGGATTCAAAGTTCGACTGTTTTGTAAAAAAATTCTTTTTTTTTTGTCTAGAAAATTCAACAATCACAATTTTCAACAATCAACAATCACAAATTCATTGAAAATTGAACTGTTTTGTTTGAGGATTCAATTTTGTTTATTACAAAAATTCCTCTTTTTTTATTAAATTAAATTTTATTTTATTTGAAATAAAAATATTTGTTGTTCAAATATCAAAATATTATATTTTTTATTTTATTATTATTTTATTCATTGAAAAATCGTCTTTTTAGGTTGAAAATTCCACTCCTGGGTTGAAAGTTGAATTAATTTCTCTTTGATTAAAAATTGAACTATTTTGTTAAAACTTCCCCATTTTGGATGAAAATAATTTTTTTAACTGAAAATTGGAATATTTGATTGAAAATAAACTTTTTTATTGAAATTTCATATTTTCGAGATGAAAATTAAAATTTTTTAAATCGAAAATTCGACTTTTTAGATTGAACATTCTACTCCTTGATTGAAAGTTGAACTGTTTTTTTTTAAAGTTCATTTTTTGTTGGCTGAAGATGAATAATTTTGGTTGCAAAATTATAGCTATTAGTCGAAAAATCGTCTTTTCTGATATAAATTAATCTTCTTGGTTAAAAATAAAACTTTTTTGATAAAAATGCAGTTATTCCAGCTAAAGACTCATAATTTTAGTTGAAAATTCGACTATTTCGTTAATTTGATTTAAATACTAAATTTGAAGTATAAGAAAATAAAATACAAGTTTGTTTGAATTAATATTAAAATTTATGGACTTTTATTTACTTATTCGTTTTCTAAATTAAAAATATTAATCGAATTTATAGTCCTGGCGCTGGCTATGATTTCGTTTAAAATAAGAGGTCGCCGAAAAAAACAGTTGTATTTTATAAATATCGACGTGCTGATTTCAAGAAAGACATTGATTTTTCCGGAAAAAGCTCGCATTTGGTCATAAACCTTTTTTTAAATAAACAATTTCTTTAAATAAGTAAAAGCAATTGTTATTTTTTTTCGGGAAAATGAAATAAAATCGCATAAAAAAGGTATCGTGCCATTTTTTAGAATCTGGAAAAAAACATAATCTCTTTTTAAAAATGTTTAAAAATTTGGATGTAAATTTTTTAATTTAAAATTAATTTATTTCGTTGAAAATTCATGAATTTTATTACAAAATCGAGTTTTTAGGTAGAAAATAATTGTTTTCTTGGAAAGTTAATCTCCTTGTTTAAAAATTCTTCTTTTTGTTTGAAAATTTTAGTATTAATTGGACGAGAAATAAACTATTTTGTTAAAAATTGATTTTTTTAATTGAAAATTTAACTATTTTTCGGAAAATCCGATTTGTTTGATAAAGAAAACTTTTAACTATTCTATTTTTCGTTAAATTTTTATCTATTTTTTAAATAAAAATTCAAGTATTTGGTTGAAAATTAATATTTTTTATTTAAAAATTAAACAATTTTTTCAAAAATTCATGTAATTTATGGAAAATTCGTCTTTTTTTGTAGAAAATTAATCTTGCTGGTTGAAAATTCATCTTTTTGGTAGGAATAAAATGCAACTATTACAGTTTAAGATTCATCATTTTAGTTGAAAATTTATCAGTTTGGTTGAATGTTAATTTTTTCAACAGAAAATTTAACCGTTCCCCTTTACGTGAAAATTAACCTTTTCTAATTCAAAATTTGACAACGATGTAGATTTGTCTTTTTCAATTAGAAATTCATTTATTTCGTTAAATATGACGTATTTTGTTTTGAAAAAAAGGACAACTTTTTGTAGGAAATTCATCATTTGGTTAGAAATAAATTAAATTATTGAAAAAGAAACCATCTGAAATTTTTTTCATTGAAGATTCACCATTTTAATTAAAAATTCATTTCTTTGGTTGAAAATAAGATATTTGATTGAAAACTTTGGTTTTCTTTGGATGAAAAGCAATTTTTTTAATCGAAAATTTAACTATTTTTCTGAAAATCTGATTTGTTTTGTTAAGAATTAAATTTTTAACGGGAAATTCAACTATCTTATTCTTCGTTGAAATATTATCTTTTTTGGATAAAACTTGAATTATTTTATTGAAAATTGATATTTTTTTATTTAAAAATTAAATTACTTTTTCAAAAAATCATTAAATTTATAGAAAATTCGTCTTTTTTGGTAGAAAATTAATTTTGCTGGTTGAAAATTCATCTTTTTGGCAGGTATAAAATTTAACTATTCCAGTTCAAGATTCAAAATTTTAGTTAAACTTGGATGTAGATTTGACTTTTTAAATTAGAAATTCATTTATTTCGTTAAATATGACATATTTAAAAAAAAACTTTTTTGGTAGAAAATAATGTTTTTCTTGGAAAGTTAATCTCATTGTTTAAAAATTCTTCTATTTGGTTAAAAATTCAAGTATTTCAGTTAAATATTCATCATTTTTGTTGAAAATTCATCCGTTAGATTAGAAATAAATTAAATTATTGAAAAAGAAACTATCTGATTTTTTTTATTGAAGATTCATAATTTTTATTTAAAGGTCCATTCTTTAATTAAAAAATGAGCTGCTTGATTGAAAAATTGTTTTTTCTTTGGATAAAAGGAATTTTTTTGCCGAAAAAGCTTAGCTATTTTATTTAAAAAATTGATTTCTTTCTTTTTGGTTAAAAATAATTTCTTTTCTTAACTGAAAATGAAAATACTTTTCCAGTTTAATATTCCATAAATTGAGTTGAAATTCATTTTCTTGGTTGAACGTTCATTTTTTGACCTAAAATTTAATTATTCATTATACAAAAAAAAAAAAAAATAACGCGAAAGAAAAAAGAACCTCGTTTTCAGAGACTTGTTTTAATCTTATTTTATCTTGAGAAAGTCAAATAATTAAATTACTGATTGGTAAATAGATTCTAATTTTACATTTGTCAGCACAGTTTTATTGTATAGGTGCACGAAGTATTGCATGCCACCTCAACAGTTTTAAATCAGATAAGAATAATGATAATAATGAATGTAAAACCACTGAAAAACAATATTGACACCATTGTTCAGTGTTTCCTCTACTTGCAAAAAATGAGGATGTTTAAAACTGACGTTTTCATTTTTGCGGTCATCCTTAATTCCTTTGGTGAATATAATAATATAATCTGTCTATAATTTTTAACATATTTTAAGCTCGCCAAAAATATTAAAAATTGAGCGATTTAATCCGCCTCCTATCTCAAGTGCTACTTTTTTCCGAAATTTGTTTCTATTTGTTCGAAACACCTTGAAATATTTTTAAATCTTTGAAATCCTACGAAAATTCTTAATTTTTATGAATTAATGCAAATGAATTTTGTTGCAAATTTAACAATTTTTGTAAAGTAATTATTCTTTGTTGAAAATTTGTCTTTTTGTCTTCATAATTCAATAATTTCATTGAAATTTGGTTTCTTTCTTGACCAAATCTTTTTTTTTTTTGAAAATTCAATTTTTTTGTTAAAAAGTCACCTTTTTCGTTTGCAAATATATTTTCTTTCTGCAGAAATTTAAACCTTCTTTGGTTAAAAAAGGACCTAGTAAAATTTTTTTGTAGGTTCGAATATTTTTCGAAAATTTCTCTTTTTATGGATGAATTCAACTGTTCTGTAGAAAATTCGTATTTTCGACTTGAAAATTAGGCAATTTAATAGAGAATTTAAATATTCGGTAAAGAATTGATTTATTTTCATAAAAATTCGTCTTTGTCGGTAGAAAATAAATTTTTTTTTATTTAAAATGAAACTGTTTTGTTGAAGAATGAATCTTTTTTAGTTTAAAATTGAAGTATTTTGTTAAAAAATTCGTCTTTTTGACTTGTTAGTTCAACAATTTTATTGAAATTTGGTTTCTTTCTTAACCAAACCTTTTTTTGAAAATTCAACTATTTTGTTGAAAAGTCACCTTTTTCGTTTGAAAATGTTTTTTCTTTCTTTGGTTAAAAATGGACCTGGTAAAATTTTTTTGTTGGATCGAAAATTTTTTCGAAAATTATCTTTTTCGGGATGAATTTAACTGTTCTGTAGAAAATTCATATTTTCGACTTGTAAATTGAACAATTTGGTAGAAAATTTAACTCTTTGGTTTTAAGTCGATTTATTTTTTTCAAAAATTCGTCTTTTTCGGTAGTAAATAAATTATTTTTGTTGTAGACAATTCGCAATTTTCTCTTGAAAATTCAACGATCTGTTTGAAATTTTGTTTCTTTCTTGACTATCAACATTTTTATAATTTGAACATTCATCTTTTTGGTTTTGAAAATGTATCTCTGTTTGTAGAAATTTCATATTTTTTGGTTAAAAATGCAACTACCTGTTTCAAAATTAATCCGTTTCGGTTCAAAATTAATTTCTTTATTCAAAAATCATAATTTCGGGTTCAGATCTCATGATTTTTGTAAAAAATTCGTATTTTTGGCCCTAAATTAAATAATTTGCTAGAAACTTTAATAACTTGCTGGAAAATCCATTTTTTTGTTTCAAAGGCAACCTTTTTGGTTGAAAATTAATCTGCATCAGTTACATTTTTTGTATTTTTGATTAAAATCTGTTTTTGCTGAACCATTAAATTTTAAGTTTTTAGTTGAAAACTCATCTCTTTAGGTGGAAAATTCAATTATATTTCAAAATATTCAAAATAATTATATTCAAAATATTTGGTTAAAAATTTAGTTATTTCGTTGATAATTCAACTATTTTGTTAAAAAAGTAATATTTTTTGGTCGAAAATCCAACTGTTTTGTTGACAATTCATTTTTTCAAATTGAAAATACATTTTTTGGCGAAAAATTAAATTTTTTTTTTTAAATTTAAATACTTCGTTGAAAGTTTCGTTGTTAAAAATTGATCTGTTTTATTAAAAATTTATCATTTGATATCAAAGTTATATTTTGTTATGAAAAAAAATCTTTTTTTGTTTGCCACTAATTATTTTTGATTAAAAAGTTTTTTTTTTTATATTTTTGGTCCTGAAATAATCTTTTTTTCTTAAAAGTTCTATTTTTTCGTGAAAAATTTAGTCGTTTTATTGAAAATTTAACTATTTTGATAAAATGTCCCTTTTTTCGAAAAACCAACTTTTTTGTTGAAAATTGCACTTTTTATATTGAAAATTAATTCTTTTTAATTAAAAAGTCTATTATTATATTTTTAGAGCTAACTGAATTTCTTTTTGTTAAAAATTTAATTATTTCGTCAAAAATTCAACTTTTTTGTTGAAAATTCATTTTTTTTAATTGAAAATACATTTTTTGTCGGAAAATTTAAATCTTTTTGTTTTAAATTCAAATATTTTGTTGAAAGTTTTATTGTTGAAAACTAATCTGCTTTATTAAAAATTTATCTTTGGATACAAAAGTTATATTTTGTTATAAAAAAGCAATCATTTTTTGTTTGAAATTAATTATTTTTGACTAAAAATTTTTTGGAATATTTTTTGTTCTGAATTTATCTTTTTTTCTTAAAAATTCTACTCATCTTATAATTTTATTGAACATTCAACTATTTTGTTAAAAAGTCCCTTTTTTGTCGAAAAACCAACTTTTTTGTTGAAAATTTCAATTTTTATATTGAAAATTCATTTTATAATAGGAAACTGATCTTTTGGCGAAGTACATATTTTTTTGGTTGAAAGATAATTCTTTTTAATTGAAGAGTCTATTATTATGTTTTTGGTGCTAAATGAATTTCTTTTGCTTAAAAATTCTACTATTTGGTTAAAAATTTAATTACTTTGTTGAAAATTCAACTATATTGTTAAGAATTCATTTATTTGAATTGAAAATACATTTTTGGCAGAAATTTAATTTTTTTTTGAAAATTCAAATATTTTGTTGAAATTTTTCTTGTTGTTGAAACTTGATCTGTTTTCTTAAAATTTTATCTTTTGATATCAAAGTTATATTTTGTTATGAAAAAGCAATCTTTTTTTGTTTGAAATTAATTATTTTAGATTAAAAAGTTTATTTTTATATTTTTGGTTCTGAATTAATCTTTTTTTTCTCAAAAAATCTACTTTTTGGTGAAAAATGTAGTTATTATATTGAAAATTCAAGTATTTTGTGAAAATTTTTCTTTTTGGTCAAAAATCCAACTGTTTTGTTCAAAATTCTACTATTTATATTGAAAATTTATTTTTTAATACGGAAGGGATCTTTTTGGCGAAGTACATATATTTTTGGTTGAAAGTTAATTCTTTTTAATTAAAAAGTCTATTATTATATTTTTGTGCTAAATGAATTTCTTTTGGTTAAAAATTTTACTATTTGGTGAAAAACTTAATTATTTCGTTGAAAATTCAACTGTTTGTTTAAAAAAGAATATTTTTGATCGAAAATCCAACTGATTTGTTAAAAATTCATTTTTTGTCTGAAAATTTAAATATTTGTTTGAAAATTCAAGTATTTCATTGAAAGTTTTGTTGTTGTTGAAAATTGATCTGTTTTTTTTTTAAATTTATTTTTTCATACAAAAGTTATATTTTGTTATAAAAATTTAATATTTTTTTGTTTGAAATTAATTATTTTTGATTAAAAAGTTTATTTTTATATTTTTGGTTCTGAATTAATATTTTTTTCTAAAAAAATCTACTATTTGGTTAAAAATTTAATTACTTTGAAAATTCAACTATTTTGTTAAAAAAGTAATCTTTTTTGGTCGAAAATTCCACTGTTTTGTTAAAAATTCAATTTTTTGAATTGAAAATACATTTTTGGCGAAAAATTAAAATATTTTTTTGAAAATTTGAATTTTTCGTTGAAAATTTTATTGTTGTTGAAAATTGATCTGTTTTATTAAAAATTTATCATTTGATACAAAAGTTATATTTTATTATGAAAAAGTAATCTTTTTTTAAAAATTAATTATTTTTGATTAAAAAGTTTATTTTTATATTGTTGGTTCTGAAATAATCTTTTTTTCTTAAAAAAATTTACTTTTTGGTGAAAAATTTATTTATTTTATTAAAAATTCAACTATTTTGTTAAAAAGTCCCTTTTTTGTCGAAAAACCAACTTTTTTGTTGAAAATTTCACTTTTTATATTGAAAATTCATTTTTTAATAGGGAACTAAACTTTTTGGCGAAGTAAATATTTTTTTGATTGAATGTGAATCATTTTAAATTAAAAAGTCTATTATTATATTTTTGGTGCTGACTGAATTTCTTTTGGTTAACAATTTTACGATTTGGTTAAAAATTTAGTTAATACGTTGAAAATTTAACTATTTTGTTAAAAAAGTAATCTTTTTGGATTCAAAAATCGTCTTTTAGTTGAAAAGTAATTTATTTCAAGTTGAAAAGGCAACTGTTTTTGTTTGAAGTTTAAGATACTTTATTGGAAAAATCGATCTTTTGGTTGAAAATTTTACTTTTTTTCTAAAAAATTCGTCTTTTTTGCTTGAAAGTTTAAAAAGTTGGTTGTAAATTTAACTCTCTAGTTCAAAATTAATATTGTTTTTGAAAAATTAAATATTCGGTAAAAAATATATCTTTCATGGTTAAAATAAACTTTTTAGTAAAAGATTCATCTTTTCGGGTTTAAAATTCAAATATTTTCTAAAATATTCAACTTTTCGATGAGAAAACTCCACTGCTTTGTTGAAAATACACCTTTTTTTAGTTTAAAAATTCCACCGTTTGGTTGAAAATGCAATATATTTCGACTTGAATTATTATTATTTAAAAAAAATGTATTCCCGAATTTTCTTCAAACATCACCCTCGAAAATTAGTTCTAAAATGTTTCATTATTTTCAAAATTGATATAATAAAGCAATTAGTATATTGAATAATAATTATTATAAGCAGTTAAGAATCAACCGGAATTTTCTTTTTACCCGAAAAAAACCAGGAAATAGCCTGCATTTTTTTTTGAAGTTTAAATAGTCAATTGAGCACCCTACCTTGAAATTAATGACCCTGACGGCCCGATCGATCGTCATATCGACTCGGATTCGATTGTGAAGTCTCAAAGAAATGGTCCCATGTGGGGTTGCAACCGCAGCTCCCGCAGTTGCATCCGTATCGTGATCTCGCCAATTTTCTGTATAAATACAAGCCTCCTCCGTGGCATAATAGGGGGTTGAAATCGATTTTGGATTTCTGGGATTCCGCCAAACGGCAGCTGAAGATGAATAGGTTGTGGGCCCAATTCCATTCCACTGGTCTGAAGGAGGCGTCTCGAAGTACTTTGAAAATTCACTGTACCTCTGAAAAAATTCAGATGATCAATGCAAATTGAAAATAAGATTTTTTTTCAATTGGAATCCATTATATTTTTTATTTATTTGTTCTTGATTAATTTCTTTTAAACATACGAAAACTAATTCTTGCAATTAAAGAAAATTAATTTTTAAATTATATATTATTTAATAACATTAATGTAAAGGTTTTAATACAGAGTTGATAACATTAAAATAGTTGAATTAAATTATTCGTTTTGTAATGATTCCTACTGAGGGTGGGCGCAGAATCTCATGATCAAAATTCCCTGATTTTGGCCTGATTTTTCAGCAGGGGATGTTTACTAAACTGGAAAGCCTAGAAAACTTGGAATTGCTAGGTAGTTTCTATATTCCTGGAAATGTCAGGGAATTTTTTCGAGAGCGCTCTTAATTTTTTTTTCAAATTTTAATATAAAATTAAATAGAAATGATTTTTTTTTATTTGTAGAAGCAGGATTATATTACTGAATTAAACAATATTTTTTTGAGTTGACAATTCGTCCTTGGTAGAAAGTTAATCTTTTCGGTTGAAAAATAATCTTTTTGCTAAAAAATGGAACTTTTATTTTGGTAGAAAATTAATCAATTTTTTTTTGTTTTGATTGGAATAAAAATATAAGTTAAAAATTCAATTCTTTTGTTAAAAAATCATCATTTCATAAATTAAGTATTTGATTGAAATTTGTTTTATTTGTCGCTAAAAATTCATTTTCTAAGCTCAACAACTTGGTTGAAAATTAAATTATTTGGTTAAAAATTCTTTTTTTGTTGTTGTTAAAGATACGTCTTTTTAATTGAAAATTTATCACTTTGGTTGAAAATTAAACTATTTTTTTGTATCTGTTTTATTTGTTGCTAAAATTTTTTTTTTAATCTGAGAATTTAACGACATCAGTAAAAATCAAACAATTTGAAAATGTTATCTTTTTTAATTAAAAAACCATTTTTTTAAAATTAATTGCTGTAAATTATTCTTTTTGTTTGAAAATTCAACATTTTCTTTGCATTTTTTTTCTCTTTTCTGAAAAATATTTTTTAATTAGAAATTCAAATCTTGTTTGAAATTTTTTTTTTCGATAAAAAATAATTTTTGCTTGAAAATTCATCAATTTGGTTTATTTTTTTCTGTCATAAGTCAAAAATCATTTTTAGTTGGAAATTTAAATCTTGTTAAAAATTCGCCTTTTATAGTTGAATTGAACTGTTTTTTATTTAAATTTTAAATTTAAAACTTAAATAAATTTAAAAACTTTGTTGAATTGAAAAAACTATTTTGTTGAATATTCTTGTTTTGTCTGCAAAAATAATTTTTTTAATGAAAATTTAACTTTTCAATTTTTGATTGAAAATTTATATTTTTTAGTTGAAAATTCATCTCTTTGGTTAAAAATTATTTTTCCTAACTGAAAATTGATCTATTTCTTTTTTCAAAGGAAACTTATCTTTTTTAGCTGAAAATTTAAAATTTTGTTGAAAATTGTTCTTTTTTATGTAACATTTAAGTATTTGGTTAAAAATTCATTTGCCTTATTTTGTTTTGACTGAATAGAAGACATTAGAAGGAAAAAATATTTTTTGATTGAAAGAAAAAAGTTTTTGAAAAATTGAAGTTTTTTTTCTATGTCGTTTCGGTAAAACTTATAAATATATTTTTGTTTGGACTAGAAAGACATTTAAAAAATATTAATTTCGGATGAAAAAAAAAAAATTGTCTAAAAATCTAGCATTTTTAGCTTCAAAGAATAAAATTTATATATCAAATAAAATATAAATTGCTAGCTTATAAGTAATTTTTTTTTTTAACTGAGAATTTAACGATATCAGTAAAAATCAAACAATTTTGTAGAATAATTAATTATTTAACTAAATGTTATACCATTTCATTTTTGATGAAAATGTTGTCTTTTTTAGCTAAAGAACCAACCATTATTTTGAAAATTAATTTTTATGGTTGTAAAGTATTCTTTGGGTTTAAAAATTTAACATTTTGTTTGAATTTTTTTTCTCTTGACTGAAAAATCTTTTTTAATTGGAAATTCAAATCTCGTTTGAAATTATTTTTTTCTTCGTTGAAAAATAATTTTTTAATTTGTTTTTTTTTCTGTCATGGGTCAAAAATCATTCTTAGTTGGAAATTCAAATCTTGTTAAAATTTCGTCTTTTATACTTGAATTCAACTGTTTTTTATTTAAATTTTTAAATTGAAAAAAATTGTTTTATTTTTTGCTAAAAATTAATTTTAAAAACTGAAAATTAAACTATACCAGTTAAAACTTGAACTAAACTTTTGACGTTTTTTATTTTTCATGAAAATTAAATTATTCAATTTTTTGTTGAAAGTTTATCTTTCTTAGTTAAAAATTTATCTATTTGGTGAAAAATTCATGTATTTTATTGAAAATTCGACTTTTTGGGATGAATTCAACAAATTCAAACAATTTTGTAGAAAAATTAATTTTTTAACTAAATGTTATACCATTTCATGATCAACTGATTTTATTTGACATTAAAATTGAAAAATGACGTTTGTTTTATTTTTTGATAAAAATTAATTTTCAAAACTGAAAATTAAACTATACCAGTAACTTTTGACGTTTTTTTATTTTTCATGAAAATTAAATTATTCAATTTTTGGTTGAAAGTTTAACTTTTTTAGTTAAAAGTTCATCTCATTATTGAACAATTCATGTATTTTATTGAAAATTCGTCTTTTTGGGATGAATTCAACTGATTTTGATTTAAAATGAAAAAATCGGTTTTATTTGTTGCTAATGATTAATTTTTTAAACTAAAAATTTAACTATTCAAGTTAAAACTTGAACTATTTTTTTGGATATTCTTGTTTTTTCTGCAAAAATAATTTTTTAAATGAAAATTTAACTTTTCAATTTTTGATTAAAAGTTTAACTTTTTTAGTTAAAAATTCATCTCTTTGGTGAAAAATTTTTGTATTTTGTTGAAAATACGTCTTTTTGGGATGAATTCAACTGTTTTTTTTATTTAGAATGAAAAAAATCGGTTTTATTTGTTGCAAAATGATTAATTTTTTAAACTAAAAATTTAACTATTCAAGTAAAAACTTGAACTATTTTGTTGAATATTCTTGTTTTTTCTGCAAAAAAATTTTTTAAATGAAAATATAACTTTTCAATTTTTGATTGAAAAATGATCTTTTTTAGTTGAAAATTCATCTCTTTAGTTAAAAATTATTTTTCCTAACTGAAAATTGATCTTTTTATTTTTTTAAGGGAAACTTATCTTTTCTAGCTGAAAATTTAACAATTTTGTTGAAAATTTGTCTTTTTTGTTTTAAAATTAAAGTATTAGGTTAAAAAATTCATCTGCCTTGTTTTTTTATAAGTAAATAAGAGAAATTAGAAGGAAAAAATATTTTTTGTTTGAAAGAAAAATGAAGCTTTTTTTCTAGGTCGTTTCGGGAAAATTTAAAAATATTTTTCTTTGGACTGGAAGGACATTTGAAAAGCATTTATTTTGGTTAAAAAAAAAGAAAATTTTCTTAAAATTTATCTTTTTTAGCTACGAAGAAGAAAATTTATATAGAAAATAAAAAAAAATTGCTAGCTTGGAAGGGATAACATTAAGAATATTTTTTAAATTAAACACGGGAAATTATTTATATATTTGAAATTAAAGCAGAAAATTGTTTTATGAATTAGGTAATTTTTTATCTGGGAAGGAAGAATCTGAACAAATCTGTTTTTTTTAATAAAAGGAGGAAAGGAAAATATTCTAGTATTAAAGTTTTATTAAAAAAACTTGACTTTGCAATAAATATTGCAAATCTTTGATCATTTCCGGTTTCAAGTAATTTCTCTTGCAACCAATAATTTTTAACATTCAAACAAATCAAATCATAGAATAAATTTTTTTTAAAATTCCCGGAATGATATGGATGGAAAATTCTAGAAAGAAAAATTAAAATTTCGGGAATGACATTCAATTGTCCATTAATCCTAAACTAAAATTAAAACAAAATCTAATTCCGCAAACAATTATTTTCTTTTATCTCCTTATCTTGATACTTTGAACTACTTCAACGTTCAACAGAAAATAATAAACAATAAAAATAATAAATTAGTAAATAAATAATTACTTGAAAATTCTCCTCGGGTTGTGCGTGATAACTGTGGGCCGTGTAAAGTGACCTGGGCCGCATCGGCTGAGAAGATAAATTCTGATTTGAAATTGCCGGGGCAGAGCTGGGCAACTGAACCGGGGCAATTTGCCCCATTTTTTGCGTCTCCTTATTAAATTCCGCCGAACTTGCCATCTTCGCCTGTAATTGAAAAAAATTATTTATTTTTTTCTTTTTAAAATTATTTTATTATTTTTTAAATAATATTTCTCTTTTCACCTTTCTGACTGAGTTTCTGGATTTCTTACGGCGCGTTTTTCGGGTCCTCGAGACCGCCGTTCGCCCTCCTTCGCTTAAGTGATCCACGGCTGAGCGATTTTCCTTTTCCGGTTTCAGGATTGCGGCTAAAGTTCGAACTTTTTTTACTTTTTTCCTAGCATAGAATTCGAATTTTCTTCGACACTTTTTTTATGTAAGGAACGCGAAAAAAGAAAGAGAGAAAATAGTCTAATCTTTTTTTCTGCAGGGAAAGGACCCCTTTTTCGAGAGAAGCCGATCGGTTATAAAAACAAAGGAAATCTGATGATTACTCGGTTGCCTTGACGATTTTCTTTTGTTTAAAAAATTAAGGCTCCGCTATTTTCAATTTGACGTATCGAACAAAAATTTAAAAGGTAACAAAAAATTAATTTCTCCACAAAACTGTTGAATTTTCAACTAAAAAATATAAAATTTTAACTAGAAAGTTAAATTTTCAACTTAATTTCAACAAAACAAAATTAAACAAAAATATTCCAATAAATATAATAACAAATATTTTCAACAAAAACTTAGTTTTCATCTAAATAATTAATTTTTTTGTATGAAAATAGTTGAATTTGTAACTAAACAATATAAATTTTTAACTAAAAATTTAATTTTAAGACCAAAATATATCGAAAAAGTATCTAGAAAATTTTACAGGATTTTACAAAACTGTTGGAAAAATTTGAGTCATCTTAAAAGTTATTTACAATTTTCTAACGCTTAGACAAAATTATAAAATACTTGACAAATTTCGAAATTTTTTAAAAGTTTTAAAATATATCTAATCTTCTCGGAACTTCCAAAAATCCTAAATATCTTTTAAACTTACTTGAATTTTTCCTAAAATTATCTTCGTTTTTGACAGTTTTTTGTAATATTTATGGTTTAAAAAAAATTTAATCTCTTAAAATTTGTTTTAAAAAAAATTTTATTTAGAAATCTTCAAAAATATAAATTTTTTCACATCTTTTGAAATCTTGTATCTTCAAATCTTATTTTTGATTTTTTTTTTATACTTCAAAATTTGCGAAAAATAAATTAATTAAAATTAGGAAATATTTGTTATCCTCTGGACACCTTTCAATTTTTTTTGTAAATTTCTAATTCTTGTTTTAGAAAAAAAGTTTAAAAAGTGTTTAAATAAATTTTAATTAAATTATTATCATTAATTATTATTACTATTATTATTAAATTTAATTTTTTAAAAATTTAAAAAGTTCCCTTAGATTACTATCTTTTATATATTTTTTTCAGAATTTTGTAATTAAAAACTTTTTAAATCCTTTCAAAATCTTTAAAAAGCTTCCAAATTTTATTTAGAAACATTATTTAAAATTTGTTCAAAAGCTTTTTTTTTATGTTTGAAAATGATTCCAAGTTTTTTTTAATTCTGCAGATATAGATAAATTGTCTTAAAATCTTCTACATCCTTCTTTGACAGTTTTGGAAATCTTTGTCCATTTTCTCCTGAAATTAATTTTAAAAAATAAAAAATCATTTTAAATTTTCTAAGGAACTTAAAAAAGTGCATTTTATTATACACACACATTTTTTCTAAAATTTCCATTAACAATTTTCTACATTCTGTTTCAACATTTTAGGAAATTCTTGAAAATAATTGTTACTTTTCTCTTAAAATTAATTTTTCGAAAAACTAAATTTTTTAATTTTCCTCGGAATTTCAAGAAATTTTTTTTGTATTCTTGAAACCTTTTAAAATTCTTCAAAAGCTTCTAAATTTATTTTTCTTAATGTAAATATTAAATTTTTTTTTTAAATCTCTAAACGTAAAATTATTCAAATTTGTACAATTTTTTTTTAATTCTGCAAAATAAAAATATTGATTTATAATCTTCCATATTACTTTTTAAAATGTTGTAAATTTGTCAGTTTTCTCCTCAAATTAATTTTTTCAAAATAAAAAATCATTAAAAATTTTCCCAGAAACTCAATAAAAATTGTATTCTCTTGAATACAATAATTTTTTTATAAAATTTAGCTTTAAAATTTTCTACGTTCTATTTCGAAATCTTAGGAAATTTTTGTTTGAAATCTTTTTCACTTTTTTCTTAAAATTAATTCTTCAAAATAATTTAAATCATTAACATGTTTTAAAATATTTAAATACATTAATTTTCACATGTTTTGAAAATTTTTAAATCCAAAATGATTTGAGTTTTACCTAAAATTTCTTTAAATCCTGCAAAATAAAAAAAATTGCTGTAAAATAAGCTTCTTTTTTGAAAATTTTTGGAAATATTTTTCAATTTTCTACTCAAATTAATTTTTCAAATAAAAAATCATGACAAATTTTCCTAGGAACCTAGATATTTTTTTTATTGTTTTCAATACAGTAATTTTTCTAAAGTCTTCATTCTGTTTTGAAATTTTACAAAAAATTTTTAAATGTTTTGAAATCTCTTTAAATTTACTCTTAAAGTTCGTTTTTCAAAATAAAAAATCTTTACAAATTTTTCTAGGAATCTTAAGAAAAATTTTTCACTCTCCTAAATACAAAAAAATTTTTCTATAGGTGCAAAATTTTCCTTGACTTTAAAATGGAAAAACGTGACCAATCATTCGTAATTGACTCAGGAGTCTCGAACGTAATTGTTTTATCATTATCATTGCAGATGATCTGATGCAATGAGAATGATTTAACGATCTCAATTTTCCCACTATTTTCAAAGAAGAACAGGTTTTTAATTTTCTGCAATAAAGTATATGTGAAATGTTAAATAATAATAATATGTCAAAGCATTAGAAAAAAGGTTTTCAATTTTTAAAAAACACATTTATTTCTTAAATCTATACTAATGTAATC
>JAAAKG020035791.1:0-19308 GCA_010014905.2 Druon quercuslanigerum
ATAGGAACTGGGATAAATTAGTTTAATAAGAAGCGTAAATTAAAATAAATTGATTTTAATTTAGAATCAAAATTTCTACTTTACAAAAATCTTAACGATGGAATTCGATGACAATAATTTCCTAATATAATTAAAGTCATATTTCGCTTTGATCAAAAACGCAAAAAGAACAAGAAAAGCTTAGCTACAGTTACTTATCTGATCGAGAGACAGAGAACAAAAAGCCCCGTTTCTTTAGTGCAACTCATTTTAACGTTTCACTAACTAATCCCCTCCAACTTTTCTTTCTTTCTTTCTTTCCTACTTCTTTCTCATTGAGTTCTCTCTCACGGTGGGGATAAATAATTTTATATGAAAAGTTCGAGCACCCCAAAGTTACGAGTTGGAAGTTGTTGTAAATGGTGCCTATAATAAATTTTTCATGAACTTAAAATGAACCCCTAAGCCGTTTTTTTTATTCGTGAAAAATTCATTCAAATTGCTATGCATAATAACTTTAACGCTAACTAAGCTAGTACAACCAAAGACTTTCTTTGCTATAGGTTCCTTTACATAAAACTAAATGCATGTTTCTTTGTTTATATCAAATGCCTGCAATGGTATGTATATTTCCTTGCCTACGCATAACTATATACATTCTTCTATTTCATAATACAAAACGTAAATAATCTTTCAAACTATTCAAATATCATGCTGTAGTCCAATATTTTCGAGTTATATATATTGTTATTTATAATATTGTTATATATAATATTGTTAATTATAATATTCTCAGTTTGTATCGTTACATCGAAGTGTGAGTATCAAAATAAAATTATGTTTCGCAGTTTTAGTTAGTAAATACAAAATCCTTTAAAATTGTGCTTGTTGTGTAGAGAGAAAAAAAAGATCTTTTTGAAATAACAGATACACTTGAAAAATTAATTAATAAGCATGTCACTTAAGCCAGCAACGATGAACGATTGCCGAAAGCACTATGTGCAAATTGCAAAGAAAAGTTTATTGCAAATAAAAGTTCTGATAGTAATTCTATTGTGATGCCTACTGATTATTCTAATTTTAAGCTAGCTAATAATACACGATCAAGTTTTGGAAAGCCGTGTTCTTGTGAATTTTGTATTGTAGTGAAAGATCAAAGTAAATATAATTTTTGAAGAACGTCTGCTACAATCATTCAAGAAAAATCAAAGAAAAACTAATCTGCAAATAATAAATGTGGGAAATATTGATAAATTATCGCAAAAGGTGAACTTCATATTTGTACCAAAAAGGAATTATTGCAAAACTTGAATTCATCATTAGATCAGAAAGTAAAAGAACATTTGGTGTGTAATGTAATTACAGAAAAATCTACCGATCAAACGCGTCAAAATAATGATTCGATATTGTTATCAAGAGAACAAGGTAGACCAATGGCTTTTAGTGTTTTACGAAGCAAAAAAGAAGCTGGACAACGGGTGATATCCGCTTAAAATTGATCGAAAATTAGTACTAATTTTGATTTGTCAACTATCACAACTTTAGGAATCGCTCAATCCCTTCGAAGAGCAACGAAAAAAATAAAACTATTAGAACCTAATCTATAAGACAAAATCAAAGTTTTAAATCATTTACTTGACTCCAGTTAATTAGCTCTAAAACGGAAAACACGCCAAAAGAAGAATATTTTGTATCTTGTAAAAATATTCAAAAACTAATCGATGATGTTAAGGAATCTAGTGAAGTAGATGAAGCGAACTTTAAAATTGGTGCAGCTGGCGGTGAAGGGTTTTTTAAAAATAATATTATCTATTCAATCGTTGGACAATGAGTTGGTTGGTGCTGTTGGTTGCCAAGAATTTCAAAGATTCTTGTGCCAATCAATGATTTTTGATAGGTGTAACTCAATTTCCTGAAGAAAATCATGATAATTTATCAGTTTTACTTACTAAAGTCAAGGACTTACTCAAGTTTCAGCGGATCTAAAATTATTGAATATATTGATTGGTCTGATGTCTCACAGCTGTTCATACCCGTGCACTTGTGTACCGCTCATAAATATTTCTTAGACGCTATAGGCGCGTTAAGAACAATTGTGAATTGAATTGAAACATTTTAAGCTTGGAAACCAAACGGAGCTAAATAAGAAGATTGTAATTTTTTTAATATTGCAATTTACCGAAAATTTCATCAGTCGAAGAAAAAAAAATTATTGACTTGATTGCACCGCCCGAATTACATTTGTTGATCGGAGTTGTAAACACTTTATTCAATAATATGCACAACAAATTTGAAGAAATTTGTGAAATATGAGCTAAAAAGTGCAATGTCAGCCGAGAAATCGTATATGGATGTGCAGGATTTAATGGAAATTCGTGTAAAACATTATTAAACAAAGTTGATGTTTTAGGACATTTGCACAACAACCTGCAATTTTTCTTGTATGCAATTTGTTACATGTTTTGACGCATTCAAAGAGGTTGTAGATTTTTGTTTTTTAAATGATTTAAACTCAGATTACCTTGACAAGATCGCTGTTTTAAAAAAAAGGTATTTAGATTTAGAGATAAAAGTAAATTCGAAAGTTCACGCCGTTTTTTTCATATTAAAGATTTTTGTGAGAAAAAAAAGAAAGGATTGGGGTTCTACTCGAAACAAGCTGTGAAATCAGCTCATGCAAACTTTAAAAAAATTTGCATTAAGTATAAAGTGGAAAAGACACATCCGAAGTATGCAGAAAATGTAAGCTGTTCGCGAATATAATGTTGAAACCTTTGATTTACAAACACTTAAAGTTTGAAATTCCCAAATCTATTTAATTTCAATTTTTGTTGTTTACCTTAATGAATGGTGTTATATTTTCATTAAATATTATGTAATTGCAAGTTTTCTTTAGTTTAAAACGTGCTAATATACTTGCTAAATATAATCAAACTGTAAGTACGTGTAATAACTTGTAATTTTTTTTGTAAAATAAAAATTATTTTATAATTTTAAAAGATGCAGCTAGTTTTTAGTAATTAATATATACTTTTTGAAGCTCATATCGTATGGTTGTACCAACTTTTTGAGTGCTCATGTTGTTTAACATAGAAATTTTAATGAATTTTTCACAAATAAAAAAAGCGCCTTTTTCATATATGTAGCCGATAGGCCACGGGTCGAGAACATGTCACCTTCGACACATATAACTCATGTATAAAGTATGTATGAGTATATGTGTGTGTGTGGTCGCGCGCCAAGAGCATAAGTTGCGCGTATATGTGCGTATATGTGCGTATACGCGCGTTCCCCTTTCGCCGCATATGAATTAGCGCAGAAAAATGATGCCCTCATTAAACTTTAGGTCTGGCCCAGTCCGAAAACCAGGTTCAAGCCCGCATTCACCTGTGTAGACGTAGATCAACCGTCCAAGTTATAATTACTCCACTAGGTTTAGATGGACTTTGAACCCACAATTCGAGTTATCATTAACCTCTGTTAGGCTTAGATCTACCTTGGACAGTTTTAATTTTTATAGGTCAAAATATGTTAAAATCCCATTTTAAATTCAATATATATTTGCAAACAAAACTCATTCCAAATTATATTTCCCTTTAGATGAAAAATTATAGCAATAATTAAATTACTTTTAATTTCATTGGTTTCGGAATCTCGAAAACTTTGCCCCAAAATTTCATTCTTTTTTATCTAATGCAAATTCATACAAATGCGAATTCAAACTTCAAATTAACAAACTCATTATATCTATTATTTTGATTCAACTCTAACTAATTAGTTAAGTATATAGCTGAATACTAGAAAAAGTACGCATAATTTGACAAATTAATTGGAGAAATATAGTTGTTAGGAAATTGTTCAAATTTTTACAAATACTAAATTTGTGAAATGGCACAAAAATGGAATTTATTGCAAATAAATCTGCACACTGTGAACTTAAATTTTAATTTTACGATTTACATGTTCGTTTCGTTAAACTATAAATTAAAGTCTTTGTATAAAGTTATCATGCCGGCTGAAACCTAAATAAATCGATCCTCCAGAATAGAGTGACTTACAAATATTAAATTCTAGTGTTCGAAAACATAATCTCGTGTTTCGTCAAAACACATCACAGGAAGGTTACTTTCTTTGAATTCTCCTCTTCTTGGTTTAAGCGAAGCCCTATGCTTCATTGGGTATCAAGTTTGGACGCACACGATGTCTTATAACGCAATTAAGTTAATCATTTTTCTTTTTTTAAATTATTTGGTTTCAATCCGATATGACGCTTCAATATTAACGCCCTAATTTTTAGATAGTATAATTTTTAAAACCACTAGTTGTTTGAACAAAGGGAATTTGATAAATATTCCACTACACTAATAGTAATAATTTTAAGGAGAAAAAAAAAATTTTCGGAAAAAATTATTTAAACAACTTTCATTCAATTAAATAATTAAAAATTAATTAAACAATAAGAGTAAATATTCCACTTGATCAATATTAATAGTTTTATGTAAAAAAAAGACCAGAATACACTTCTCAAAGGTCGATTGCATGAAGAATTATAATTTTTGTTTTAAGGGGAGTTTTCAGAGGCTCATGGAGGTGTGTTAGCGGTGTCAAATCCATATGTCTGTTACATGGAATTCTTCATTAAATAATTCTATACAAGCCCCTATACTTTCCCGTCTCATTTTTTCAAATCCATAAAAATTTTTCCAAAAACTCAACAAAAGTGATTTTTCTCCATGCATTTTACATGGAAAACTTCAAGTCAAAACCGGCACCTGTTAAAACAGAAAAAAATAATGGAATTTCTTTTTTTGGATTTGGAATGAAATGGGGGGGATCTACATTAAAATTCATCAAACGACTAATAACCAGATTTTAATTCTTATTTTGTTAATTATACGCTCTCTTAGTATGTATGTATATGCATATATTATTATATGCATTTGAATAATAATTAAAAAAAAAACATTTTAAAATTATTATATTTGCTATATATATTATTTACAGAATAGAACTTGGATTCAAGTTCAACATTAAAGAGATTTCAGAAAATATAGAACATTGCCAGATAAAAAAAAAACCTGCAAGGAATTGAAAGTGACATTGTAAAATTTTCGATGATTTAGATAATTTTAAGGGTATTTCAAAATTATTAATTTGCTCAAAGATTTTATGATATGTAAAAAATTCTAAGAATTATACAATACATTATTTTAACAGTTATTTTTAAGAGCTCCAAAGAATTTTCAAGATCATTGGGTAATTACAAGGGATTTCAAACGATTTCAAAGGATTTAAAATGCTTAAGAGTGTTTTAAAAAATCACAAGAAATTTTCTAGAAGTTTAATGATTTCAAGATATTTATAAAATTGGTATGCGGTTTTATAGTTCGCTTTGAATTTCTGAAGATATGAAACGATTGTATAGGACCTATAAAGATTGAGGTTATTTCTTAGGATATTGACGGATTTCATCCAATTTTGATATTGGACGTTAATTATGTAGATTAATTTTAATACAACATAAATTATTTCTATATTTTTATTTTCATTTAATAAAGTTACATATTTATTAGCAATTTTTATGCCGCAGAGCGTCATAATGACATTAAAATAAAACTTCTAATTTATTTAGAATCATTTTTAAATTAAAAAATAAGGAGAATATCTATTTTTTCCGCATTTCAATTCACTCAATTTATTGCGAACAAATGTTGCGTCATCAGATGATGAGGTTATATAATACTAATGACATCATTTGAAACAATATGTCAGGTATATCACAGGTAAAAATACTTGTTTTTATTATTTTCTTCCAAAATATTTATTAAAAATATTCTTGTAATAATAAAGCAGTGTTATAGGATGAGACTAATTTGTTTTACGAGATTTTTCGGGCGACTAAATTGATTATCTTTGTCAAATAAAGTTTGACAAGTGTGATAAAGTTATTTAAACTCTAAAATTATATAATTGGAGAGGATAAAAACGTTTTATTTTGTAATATTACCTGTATTTATCAATTAAATGTTAAGCCTTGCTTTAAAAATACAGAACGCCATAAATTTAACAAATGTAAGCAGAGACTCATGGCCGAATGACATTTACTCATATTTAATCGAATTTATTTTAATATAAAGTTAAAATACTTATCAGGTAGGTTATTATTAGAGAAAATACGCCTAATAAGAACATGTAGATAATAATTTTATTTCTCAAAATACAAGCGTATGATATTTCAGGGACATGATACATTGAAACTCGGAATTATGGCGTCCAAGTTTATGTCCTTTCTAAAACTGCTGGCCTCGCGTGGCTTCTGAATGTGATGATGTGTGGAGCAAGGCAGGAGGTGCAACTGAAACGTGACAAGCATGCCGGAGGCACGCACTCTCCGCGCGTTAGTTGCATCAGGTTACGACATACCTGGAAATCCAATGGGGCGTTGATGCATTGACATTAAACTTCGCCTTAGAATAGTTCCAGCCCATAGACAGTTTTCAAAAACATTTTTAAACCAAAAAAAAATTCGGACAACTTAAAAATAGTTGCTTTGAAAATATTTTTGGATACAAAAGCACTCAAGGATTTGATTCATTTAGAAGTTGTAGGAAGTCCACAACAAGCCCTACATGGCCATTCGTTCGGTCAAGCTTCGCACTGGCCATGGCCACATCAAAGTGAATGTTGGACGAGCTTTGAGTACGATACGCTGGCTATGTCTAGCTTTGTGACACCGCAGGGCCAATAAAGTTCAGCCATTATTACCAAGCTACCATTCAATATACTTAATTAAATTCGGGACCTTATTCACTGTCGTTATTTACGGTTTCATTCAGCCGTATTTGTTCGTACTATTATTAAAAGAGATCCTTACAGTCTTCCAAACAAAGAAAAGTGTTATATACATACGAAACTCTGGAACCCTTTCTCCTCAATAACAAGCAAGATAATAAGCTCGGGTCACGCCGCGCCGGTAAAATAAGTTTCATTATAGAAGAAAAGTAATTACTGAAGGGTTTCCCTCGTTTGAAAAATGAACAAGATATTCTCCGAAGAAACATACTACTACGTAAATCAAATAAAACACTTTTCTAAGGTAAAGAAAAAATAATTATTTCCATAGAGCTATAAAGAATCAAAGCCCAGTATCGGAAAATTGAAACTTTATACCAGAGTTGAATTTCAACATTTTTTTCAGCATTCCTTGTCGGTCCTAGAAAATTGTAAATATACTAGGAGTGAGAGTTAGAATAAAATACGAAAAGCAATAGAAGCAATTTTAGAAAGAAAGGTAGTTTATTTCCGGAGTTGAATATTAGTTTTTAAAATTAATTTTTTAAGTTGAAATTCATGTTTTTGGGTTCAGGATTCAACTGTTTCTCTAGAAATTTACTTTTCAGTTGAAAATTCAATCATTATTTTAAAGTCTTATCTTTTTTAGATGAAAATTCTACTATTTTGTTCCAAGTTCTTCTTTTTTAGTTGAGCTGAACTTTTTAAAATTTTAAATTAAAAAATTAATATAATTAATAAAGTTCAAAAATTTGTTTCTTGTTGATTTAAATTGGTGTTTGGTTAAAACTCAACTAATTGGTAGGAAGTAGAACACTTTTGTTATTTAAAAAAAAAATTAAATTATTTTATTGAAAATTTATTTTTTTGTTTACAAAATTATTTCCTTTAACTGAAAATGTAACTATTCAGTTTTTGGTTGACACCTTAGCTTTTTTAGTAGAAAATTCAACTACTTGGTTTATATGTTATCTTTTTTACTCTAAAAAATTCAACTATGCAATGAAAAAGGTGACTTTTTTCTCGGAAAATCAATTTTTTGGTTGAAAGTTAAACTGTTTTGTTGAAAATTCATTTTTTGTTTGTTTTAGATTCATAATTTAATTTTTTAAATTCATCTGTTTAAGCAAAAATTTATTTGTTTTGTGCAAAGTTCGTTATATTTGGCTTGAGCATTCAATAATACACTAATTCTGATGTTAAATTTGTCTGATTACTGATCAAAATATTTTTCTGAAGAAACGTGAAAAAATGTGGCACGACCCGGATTTGAATCAGGAACGCCACTTTTCGCAAGTGAAGCTTTAACCAATTACGCTACCGAGGCCGTATCATAGCACGTCGGCATCTTTATACCTGTGAATTTTTCAGTTACTGATTCTAATCTAAATAATATAACCAAATCTGGATTAATTTAAAGAAAAGGATGTTATTATGTCGACCAGGGTAATTCGGGCCGTCGCATATTTTTTCTCGTTTCTTCAGAAAATTATTTTGACTAGTCATCAGAAAAATTTAACATCAGAATTAATTAATCAATTACCCTGGTGTACAGAATAACATCATTTACTTTAAAGTCACTAATACAATTAGCTTTTTTTATTTCTCTTGATTGAAGAATCTACATTGTTTGAGCATTGGCCTTTTTTGTTGAATCCGTCGTTTTTTTAATTAAAGTAAAATCTTTCTTGATTAAGCTATAAACTATTACATGAAAATTCACGTTTTTAATTGCAAAATTATTTGTTTGTTCGAAAATTTAACTATTCTGTTTCTACTTGAAAATGTTTCTGTTTTATTATAAGTTCCTCTTTATTAGTAAAAAGATAGTTTTCTCGTTTGATAATTGTGTGAAATTTTATTTTGTTAAGTTAAAAATCTTACTATTTAGTTTAAAATTGAAAATTGCCCGAAACATTCCTTGCTTTCGAAATATAATGTTGACCATGACTAACCTACGACTTTTAATAACAAATATAAAAACTGATCTCAAAAGATATGAAAGAAGTAGCGTATTTTTAACTGTAGTAAATAGTCCAAATGACATTCAATGGTTTGATATCCTAAGCTTCACTGTGTTTATTTACAAAATAGCAATAATTTGTTTAGTTTTCAAAGTTGCTCCAACCAAATTTTTCAAATTTTATTTTTTAGAAATATTCAAGTTATGACTGAAAATACTTTGTTGTATTTTATTTCTAAAAATATTTATATGTCTAGACTAACAAGAAGGCGAACTCTCTTTTTAAATTTTCAGGAGAAGATTTTCGAAATCACCTTTCAAAATATCTACAATATACGTGTAATACGATTTGCATAATACCGCTGACCTCCACCTCTCGTCGATTCAGTCCATTCATCCACCCATCCTCGGATAATTCCTCTTCACATGTTACGCATTGTGTGCTCGCACGACGTCATTTATAATACTTCAATAGCATAATCCACTATTGTAAGGCACTGCGCTAGATTCAGGAAATTCTGCAAGGTCCACTCTCTGCAACCAAAAAGTAGCATCTACACAGGGAAATTTCTAGCTAATTTTCAAGTAAAAAAGGTAATTACGAAAAGCCCATGATTTTATAATAAGAAAAAATATTTGAGAATGATTCATTTTTAGCTTTTCGAGGAATGGATTTTATGCTTTGCACTAACAATATTGATGCGAAGGAAAGTCAAAGGAGAAAATACATTTCAGAAATTACATCGTTCTAGACATTTAATCTTCTCCCTTTTTCACCGTACTCGTCACATTCACAGAGCGCCAGCATTTCTATTACGTTACAGATAAATTAATTTTCCGCACCGTACTTCGTGCTTTTCATGGAGCGACCCCATTGGATGTAGGAAGTCCTGTAAGCACTATTTATACTCTTTAAGGTTAGTGTCGTTCTGCAAAAGGCATCTGACGACTTACTTACTGCCTTTTACTCTTCAAAGATACTCTCAGAAAATCTTATATACGGATTTCGAATTCTGCGTTTCATAATTGCATCCCCTAAATATTGAATCTACAGCTCAGCGTATCTTGTTGAAAAAAATAAATATTTCTATTATTCCATTTTTATTTTTTTAGTATCTTCGGCACACCTTAAAAGACCTATACTACTTGATGATATGTGTGGCAGTGCGGCATCCATCATGGCACTACGTGACTGACTTAAAATGGGGTTTTCCACTTGAGACTATTCATGTTGGGCTTAAAAATAATATTACTACTTTAAATAATGGAAGGCTGACAGAAAATGGCTTCTACTGCTCAAATCTCCTTATGACTAACTATTGTACTATTGTCCACTTATTATGTTCAGTGATGAATAGTTATTTCTGACCTGGAATCACTTACACTACTTGCTGCCTATTATTGCTGACTTAAATCGATTGGTACTACTTGGTGTCCTTGTGACTAATTGTAAGCTACTTGTACGACTTATACTAATTAATTATGTATATTTTTCTATCACCAATTAAAATTTCTATTAGCTAACAGATTTCAAAACTCATCTTACCGGGAAATGCTTGAAACTCACTTTTAAGCATGAACGCGTACTGCGCTAGCGGTTTGGGCATTAGTATGCCTGACAGCTTCCATGAGGGTGCTAACTCTGTTCTTGCAAGAGATTGCAACCCTTCTGAGCTTATTAGTCCGAATCATCTTCCGCGCAAAATTATTACGTTTCGTCAAAAAAAACTGACTACTTAAGACTAGTATCAATCTAAAATTAATTAAAATTCACTGATTCTTTCAATATTTCGAAAAGTAGAAGTCTTTTTGGTCTTTCTGAAGATTGAATAAATTTCAGATTAAGTTCTGGTGCAACATTTGAATGATTTCAATAATGATTTTGTCTACCTTTCTTCTTGGCGCATTTTTTACGTTTATAGAAATAGCTTAATATAATATAATACATGATCGCAGAACCTGAACAAAGAAAAAAAAACTTGACGTCACTGTATTTTTATTTCGCAGCATTAAAAATACGACCAATGTGAAAATCCAGTTTTAAAGCCATGTGGTGATTAGTTTACGTGACTAGATTTCTACCTTACTAAGACTTTCTTTATTTCCTAACTTATTTTAAAACGAAGCGCCACATGGAGTTTAAAATTTGGGGTAATAAATAAAAAGCACTAAGAAAGGTGGGGCTCGTCATACATTCTAATAATGATGAAAAAAGCCAAAAAAAAATATTTGCAAAAAAACTTTTTTATAATTATAAAAATTTAGATCCTTAGGCCTTGAGCCAAATTTTTAATGTAAGGAGTTTGTCAAACTTTAAAAAAGAAAATTTCAGACTATTGAAAATTGAATAACTTCATGTTGAAAATTTAAAAACTGAATCACTTAAATTTTAAAGATACTAAAACTATATTATTTCTAATCGAAAACATGGAAAATTAACTAATTTTATATGCGAAACATAATAAATTTAAAAAAATTTTTTTACAGAAGATTGGAAATGAAACGAATCGGAATTTCATTTAAAAATTAAAAAATTGTAATCTTCAAGAATTATGTTATTAAAACTTGTACCCATACAAATTTTAATTATTTTAAGTGACTTTAAATATCTTAAAGAGAAAACTATTGTTTAATCATTGATTATACTTTTAATAACTCAACCTATTTAATTTTCATCATAAAATTAAAAAGTATGAAAGAAAAAATTTTTTATTAATCATTCGATATGGAAATTCGGAACTCTAAAATTGTAACGATTCAAAATGAAACAACATAAATTATGCAGAGATGTACATTGTTTTTATTATTCAGATTATGTACATTTTTTAGATTATAATTGTGTAGTTGATAGTTAGTAGTCAGTTTAAAAAAATTTGTTAAGTTACATATCCCCAACTTCGTAAGTAAAGTATAAAAAAAAAGAAAAAAATTATTATTTTTCTAATCCTCAGAAAAATCTTAAATTTCAACAATGATCTAATTACTGGGATACTAATTACAGATAGATCTATTTTTATCGGTTTTTATCTTAAGCAACACAATTTTTTTAATTCTTCAGATCTAATGTTTTTCAATTGTCAATTAGTCCTTTCTATAAAACTTGACCTGAAAATCGAAAAATTTTAGCATATTAAATTGAGAATTAAAAATTAAGATGGATACACAATAAGATCGCTATGATACCACTTTTTTAAATTGCGTTATTTAAAAGAAAAAATCTTTTAAAGCATTAAAAACTTATCAATTTTAAACTAATTTAAAACTATAGTATTGTTAAATCACGATATAAAAGGTAAGTCATTCAGAATTAATAATTTTCAAACTTTTCACCAGGCTTCTTAAAATACACTTATTTTAGTCTTAAGTGCAAAATTAAGGAGTTAAAAATTGATGCTAATGCATTTACATGCAAGGGGAAAAAATTCTTGTTGAAAACAATTTTAGAAGATATGTAAAACCATGTAAAACTGACGTAAAACTGTCATCTTTGCTTGATAGAAATAGTCGCGAAACAAAAAAGACGCGAAAAGAAGCGGAAACATTGAGGCTTTAGTGTGGGTAGAATTAATGAGCCGTAAATTATTATACATAATAATAATCATAAATACAATGTGTCACAAGAGATCTCAAACATCGTATTTGACTTAGTCCGGGGTTATTGACAAAAAAAACCTAAATAAAATCCCGAGAAAAAGTCGAAAAAATAATAATTTATACAAAGATCTTAGACTGATATTTTCCTAAATAAGCGACGCGACATTTCTTTTTTTATGTCAGGTGGGTAACAATGTATTCTGATCGCGATTTTGTGAGTACGAGTATACACTAAACTTTTTATCCAATTTTTTGTATTAAACTATTTTTCTAAGCAAAAGAATAATTATATTTGCTGACATCATTATTTAATAATTTAAATAAAGCTCATTTTGCGAAAATTGGCATTATATTAAATCTATATTTAAAGTTTCCAATACTTATGCTTTGTTTTTTCAGTTTTTTTCTCCGAGTCATTATTGCTTAAAAAGCGTCTTTAAAATTCTACGGTGATTCCAATAACTGGTGTTTTAGGGGGAGCAGTAAACTGCTCGCTTACG
Organism: Druon quercuslanigerum; assembly: GCA_010014905.2. Classification (NCBI taxonomy): domain Eukaryota; kingdom Metazoa; phylum Arthropoda; class Insecta; order Hymenoptera; family Cynipidae; genus Druon; species Druon quercuslanigerum. The sequence goes on from JAAAKG020035791.1 coordinate 12,829, forward strand.
GATGCAAGAGAATATTACGTGATCCATTTTTCCAAGCTTCCTTAGCGAGGAAGAAAAATGCCTTTAGGGGGACTTTGATTCGTGAAGGCGGAAGGCGTGGAAAGGGGAAAACGTCTCATTTATTAAGCTGTCTAAACTATTATTCCATCATGGCTCGCCCAAGTCGAGTGCTACTATTGTCTGGAAATGGCGAGAGCCGGAAACGAGCGACGAAGGTACAAGATAGACCGGGACCCTTGGATGAGTGTCATTACTATGACTGTTGATGCCACCAGTTCATTTCCACTTTCGAATCTCGAATGTTCACTCGCTCCCTTTCACCTTTCCCTATTTCATTTCCTTTACTATCTACTATCGTCCTTCCTACTCGGTTTCTTTTAAATTCCCCCAGGAAAATATATTGCACCACTGCTAAATTCAAATTGAGTATGCAAGGATTCGCGGGAATCTTGACGATTCAAAAGGAATTAGGAAAATGAGATACGATCGAAAAACTCTCAAGTTAAGGATAATTTAGTATCAATTTTGTATTCAGAGAAATAAAAAAGTAATGTAAGCTTTTAAGTGTTCAAATTGAAAAACATTAAAACATTAGGATTTATGATTTATCCTGATGTATGAATCCATTAGGAAATCAGAAAAGTGAAAAAACTTATTTTGAAATTATGCTGAAAAATGTACTTCAACTCGACAATGTATTTGCAGATAAATAGGCGAATTTATTCATATTTATGCTTATCAGAAATATTGTCAAGTGTCTTACCTAGAATATCCAATGATATAGATTGTTTAAAATTGTATAATAATCTTAATTGCACAAATGGACTTTCAAATAATTGAAAATGCCCTTCGTCCACAGCAACCCAGAGATGACCACTCTCACCTAATTTAAAAATAAAACTCCATGAAGGTAGCGAAAAACTACCAAATTAATTTTAAAAGAGGAACAATAAATGAAATTGTTTAAAATAAATTAGTTAGAAAATATCGACCGACAGGAGAAGAGATATTATCTCAGTAGTTTCAGCTTCACCTCATGCCGGAAAATATTGGAACATAATTAATGAGAATCTCCACTTATTCGAGTAACCATGCAGCAAGGTGGTGGAAGATAGTTAGACGAGGGAAACGTTTAAAGCAGGGTGGCGAGGTGCACTGAGGAGGTAGAGCGGATTCGAATTTCTAACTAGAGACACTTGGAGTGGAGAAGTTTGCGAAGGAGGTGTTTACGAAGAGTTGCTCTTGCCCTATTCTCCAGCAATGCCTCAGGACATTCCAAAATACTGGTTAAATCTCTTTATAATAAAGTGTAAGACTTTTAGAAGCAACTCTGAAACAACAACAAAATGTAATTCGAATTTTCGCACTAACAACTTTTAAACCTCTCTTACGTTCCTTGCAAAATAATATCTATTTTAATTAGCAGCTTCATTAGTTGGTTATATTGATCACTAGTAAATATCATCGTACAACCAAAATTAGAAAAACTCTTTTTTGTCGCCGTTCTCTTAATTGGATATTTATATTTATTTTATGAAATTGTATTATTTTCAAAAATAAAAATTCTTGACATATCATTATCCCTAACAAAAAGTTCTGGTTACAGTTCCTAGACGCCTATGCTTAAAAAGTTTTTAGCTATTTTAATCAGAAAATACGGTTAATATGACTAGAAAATTCTACTTAATTAGCTCTGGTTGATTTTTTCGGGGTAAAACTATTTAAGTTTATATCACTAGTAACAGAAGTGTCGCGATCTAGTGACATCTGTCTTTTGTCTCATGTCATGTTGCTGGATGTGCCAAGTAACGCTATGTCATGAATGTCGATTTCTCGAGCAATCGCTATTTATTAATTGTATGTCCAGTTATTTTATTATAAATAATTATAGTTAACCGTAAATTTAGTTCAGTTATTATAAAAACTGCGCGATAATTGTCAGAACACCAGTGGTACATGGAAACATCCGAAGCAAGCATATATTTGATGGGTGTCTGAAAAATATTCTCGAAAATATTAACATTGTAGACAATAAATAAATAAAATAAATGCTCGAGAACTTGGTATTGAACAAATAATTTAAGTGCATATTGTGTAAAATCCTTTTGCCTCGAGTAAATATTATCAAAGCCGAACATAGTTGCAGCACTCACACACAAGAGGGGCTTAGGAAAAGTTCATAAAGGTACAAAAGTATCCAGATTCTTCAGAATAGCTCGTTAAGTTTAACAGAATGTCTGGTTAAGTTGGCCAGAACATTGTATTCTTAAGCTACCAGAAAACTGTCTAGTACAGATTTCTGTTTAACCCTACCAGAAACTTCTGAAACTTTTAACCAGAATTTATAGTAATTGCATATTTGAAATTCTATTTTAGTTGAATGAACCAGAATTATGGTTAGTTCACCTGGAATGTTTTTTAAGATATCTTTGAAAACAAACCAATAATATTGGCAAAATATTTTAAATAGTTATTTGCAACAAAATTAATTTTACCTATTACTATTGACTCACATTTATAAATCTGGAAAACAAAGATATTACAGAGCTAAACTTAAAATAATGGAAGTCTGAATATAGCGCTAATTAGATAGAAATAATTTTGACAGCTATGTGAAATTTTTAATTTATATTAGCGTTTTTTAAAAATTAAAGATAATCAAGAGGTATAATTGAAATAAAAATATGTAGACTTAATAGCAGAACAAGGTTTCACATTTTCATACTCTATATGTACTTCTTGACGATATGATTTCTTTAGTATTTTTCTGTTTGCACTATGCATTTTTCTGTGTGTAAAAACTGCGTTATTATCACTTTTAAATTGATAAAAAACTTATTCTCTAATAAAGTTAATTTAAAAGTTTGGTCAAAATTTTGAATAATTGGCGTTTATCCAGTTATGATTCTTATATCTCCAATTATTTCGGAAATTATTCAAACGTTTGTAAAAAGCATCGACTTTTATAGATTTTGCAATATCTTCTCAAAAGTTCTTCAAAATCTCTTTAACTTCAATCTAAGCAATAAAGCATTTTAGGAGCCATCCTGTTCATTCAAAGATAAAATGTTATACTTTATAGTATAATCATAAAAATAATAGAACGCAAAAAAAAGGAAAATTAGTTGTCATGATAAAATCAATCAAAATCATTATTCGCAATTACGAATAGTCAGAGACATATTACTAAAATAGTATGAAATAAAATATGTCATAGAGGAGGTCTTATCGCTTGGTTGCTATGGTAGCCTGCCAACAGGATTTCAGATCCGCTTACATGCTTCTTTGAAAATAGTGCAAAATCCCTCTTAAGTATAATCTCTGGTCCATTCATAGCTGGGAACTGATGAATTAACTGGTCGAGAATCACAAGCATCACGAATTTCAGAATGTCTTACACACGTATCCGTACTTCTCCACACGCTGGACACTTTGGAAACAATTACATTTTTCCGAAAATGTTAATTGGAATTATATTTTTCAGTTTAAATTAAATTGAGTAAAACTAAGATACATCTAGAAGAGGATCTTGGCTGAAAACTTACTATTAGCACTTCGAGAACATTTTGACATCTTATATTTTTAATATTCAACCGATTATTTAATAAAATAAAGCAATGCAGTACAAAAAACAGATTTTTCCAAAAATTAAATAATAAAAAAAATTAAATTAATATGAAAACGTTAAAATATTATATTATATATGATTATTTTGATAACGGTGTATGTAAATTAAAGTGATTAATTTTTAAAAGCCTTTTCAAACTGTTTTAATTGTTTTATCCTGCTCTAGTTTATATGCACATCATTTATTCATATAGCTTCATTCTGAAATATTAAAGTTATTGAGATAATGGTTACTAATGAAAATACGCAACGTCTTCTTTCACTTTTTCTCAGTTTGCGACCAAGTTTCCTATTTTTTCATCAAACTATTCATTGTAGTCCTTTATGACATGCATTAATAAGGTTAACATAACACAGAGTTAGTATTTTTACACTGGTGTCATACAATGTTTTCATTTATTGAAACTTATCTTTATTTCACTTTCATTATAATCCAGATAAAATCGTTGTCAATTACGTTGCAGCGAAATAGAACATGAGGTTGTGAGACTGTAAGCATTTTTTTGACCAAACAATATATACCTATTATTATCAGCCATTAGAAAAATATGATTCAATTTAAAAACTGCATTCTATGAAATTGAAAAGATGGTAAAACTTATCTAAGACTCAAGTGTCTGAATGACTTGTCTTTTAATTGGGTTCCTAATCGAATTTCAATGTGAAAATGAATTATTGATCGTACCGTTGGGACTCGAGACGGAAGTCTGATAAACTTAATTAAGCATAGTCAAAACAGTTCTCATGCTTATCTCTCGTGTCCCCTTTATATTTTTCTTGTTTTCTTCAAAGTTGAGAAGAATTATATTGAAGGGCTTTAAATATTTTAGCGGAGCAACTTTGCAATCAAAAAATAAATTTTTTCTCCCCTGACTAGCACGACTCACATTATAAGTTCTATAATATTTCAACGTAATTGTATTTCAATCAATTAAAATGTTAGAAGATAATAATAAGTAATAATATATAATAATTAAAATATCAATAATAATAAGTAATATAATATTTTAATCAGTGAAATATTTTTCAAATATTTTGATTAAAATCCTGAACGCGAGATGAATTTTTCAATTAAAAAGTCTCATTGATAGAAGATTAACAAATCAACTGTGAAGCCATATAATTGGAAAATAAACGATTCTAAAGAATGCTATTAACATCCCCGTAAAATTTGAACGTGCATTGTACAATTAAAAAGTGTCACAGACAGAAGCTTAACGAATCAAGTGCAAATTAATGTTATTAAAATCGCGGAACACGCCAGAGAGAAATCAGGATATGAATTTATTTAGCATTTGTTTTCATTAATTTTTATGCAAACTACCAACGTTAAAGTTAATTTTTTCAACTTTACCTATGCTTACTAATATTTCAAGAGTATTTAGAAATAGTGAGGAAATTAATCACTCATAAACTCTCATCTTAATTTACTATAAATTTTTTTTCATGCAAAAAGTTCCCACATGGATTTGATCGATACTAGCAATTCATTATTTAAAAACTATTGAAGAATCATCACAAAAAACCTTATAGACAATATTTATTTTAATACTAAGGTAAATTCTACATTAACTATGTTATGAACAGGTCTAATTTTAATTAAATTGTCAATCAAATAATGGCTAAAAACAAAGACATTAAAAATTGAATTGAAGAATTATTTACGAATTAGAATAAAAAAAAGGATGTATAAAATAAAACTTAGGAGAAACTCATGTTGAATGCGTTTTATTCGTGCTTTTAGTAACAGAAGATTCAATATTTAAAACAAAACAAAAAAAGAAAAAACGGGAAATTTGTTGGAAAGGACCGCGCACACATCAATGGACAATATGGTCCCGTTCAAGTTGACTGAAACTGTAGCGCAATGTAGTTTATAATATCCTGTTTAAATAAAGTCCTTAGACACTGGGTCCAATAAACGCCAGGTTTCGAGATAGGAGGGACCAAATGTGCCTTTTCATGGACGCGAGAGGAGTTCCACGGACCCTCGAGGACTGTTTGACACCATGCTCAGGGATCAGGCTGAACTCTCTGTTCCATAGATATTTTGTAGCGTAGGACCCCCCGAACAATAATATCCATGTCTAAAGGTTGACGAAAGGATACTTTTTCGTCGGTGCTGCATCGTATGTCGCTTTCCATGAAGGTGAGAAGAGTTACACCGACCCTCGAGGACTATTTGACACCATGCTCAGGGATCTTGCGAACTCTCTGTTCCATTACTATTTTGTATTTTAGGGTCCCCTGATCGATAATATCTAGAACTGAAGGTTGAGAGATGGATAGTTTTTTGGCGGTGTTGCATCGTAGTTAGCCTTTCATGTACTTATTCAAACTAATTAATCAAGTACTATTAACCGTGTCGTCAAGACTGTAATATTGAGTATGTGTCTGTAGCTAGTTTACCTTCCGTAAAAAAAAATTAATGGTTTTCGAATCATGGTAACATAAACTGAATTTTAATTTACATTACCAAGGGTATAATTCCTCATTCAAACTATTTAATTATGTCTTACCAACTACGTCATCAAGACTTAAGTATGAGAAAGGTGTCCGGGGTATTTTAACTACTGTAGAATGTTAATTGGTAGTTTTTGGATCAGATTTGCACAAACTAAATGTGATTAAACATTACTAAGTGCGTGCCTACTTATTCAAGCACATTGGTGGCTATAGGCACAACTGTGCACGTTGTTGGCTATGGGCACAACTGTGTTCCAGGCCACTTGTGCACGTCTACATTTCAACGTGCACAGATGGGTCACTACCAACTGAGCACGTCTAAATGTCGACTAAATGTCTAAATGACTAAATAAAATAAAAAATAAAATAAAAATAATATAAAATGAC